>JAXRKP010000076.1:77500-137500 GCA_037039925.1 Doris montereyensis | reverse complement strand
ATAGCAGATCTACATCTCGTTTTATTGGAAAGTAGAAATCGATCAATAATAAAAGTGATACTCGATCTAAATCTAACAGGCTTTCACCTACTCGACCTTCTCTCATTCTGAACTGGGCACGATGCCCACTCACTGACTGGGGCAAGCCGTTGTCACATGGCATTATGTTTGTACCACGCACTGTGTTCAATCGGAGCTCGTCAATTTGGAGCTATGTTTAGGGTGTAACTTGAGTAAGGCGACGCAGGCTACACGACAGCGTTAGGTGTGTTCGTTTGTGGATCCCTCGGCTTAGTGACCACGAATCAGACTTTCCTCTTTGGGATTTAACTTACTGTGTAAGTGTAAGTGAATAACCCTATATTTATTGCTACATTAGTTAAGAAACCTAGCGGCAGATGATGAAAAAGAAGAAAGTTTTTTTTCATCTAAGAACTTGTCCGAGTTTGCTGTTCGTAAATCTCCTTACAGGTGGTGGAATAGTTGTGACACGCGTTGCCGGCGTGTTAGAATTATTTTTTATGAATGGAATGGCGCGTGCTGATGAAATACTTGGTGCGGTCTCTGCTTGATTTGTTCTAGGGGAATTCTTAAAACAGGAGCTGTTGTAAAACAATGGTAAAAACTGTTAATTTTGTTTTGTGATTTATGTAAATTAAACTACAAAGAAGCCTATCGATTGCGGCTAGATTCTAGATCTAGTATAAAAGTATTTCAAATCAAATCTTAAAACAGATTCCGGCTATCGTATTATTAACGTTAATCGCTTGTAAGTATGCAATTGTGTTGTTTCCCTGAAGCACCTTAAACTTTTTTTTTTTAGAGCATGCCAAATTTATAAAGAGCATTAGATCTAGATCTAGATAGAAATGACTTTTAATAGAATCTAGATCTATTTACTATCCAAGATTGAAGTGATGTAGAATCTAGATTTCTAGATCTAGAATCTAGATAGATCGATATTACTACTTACACTTAGGTTCATTTTTTGGTGTGTTTTTTTCCAACCCTGTTGGGAAAACTCATTTTTTCTTATTCCCAACTGTGTTGGGCCTGGGAATGGAAGGACTTCCATAGTGATAATAATAATATTGATTAACAGACGGGGTTCCACCCAAGGGACATAATAAAGAGGGTTTATTTTAATGAAGGGGTGAGATATAAAGTTAGGGCTTGGTTTTTGTGGGCGATAAAGAAAGAAAGACAGTAAAATAAAGAGGAGCGATGATCAATGTGGGCCAATCAGAGATCCTGTGACTGACACTATTGCGACAACCGATGGGACTGAAGAATGAAGGAAGGATTTATAACCACCCAAGGGACATAATAAAGAGGGTTTATTTTATGGAAGAGGTTAGGGTAGTCCCCAATTGGGGAGCACGTTCATGGTGTCTAGGTAAATTGGGGAAAATTACATTTTTGTCACAATATTCATGTTAGGTTTATATAAATCCATTTTCTTTTTTATACTTATAATGATTTTTTGTTTGCTTTTAAGTATTTTAAATGTTTTGATACTTTGAAAGTCGGCTTTCAAATTTTATTTGAATTGCCAGGCCACATTGTCAGGTTTGCTCAGATAATATTTTTAATATCGACGCTGACTTGCCGCTTAGCTATGATTGCTCAAGCCAGGCCTTGTTTGTCAACGCCTTGACTTCCACACCCCTCCCACTGTCCTTTGTAAGACTGGTTGATTCTTATCATGCATGACGAAACTAGATTCAGTGATTTTCAAACTCTCTCTATTTCTCTCTCTCTCTGCTTCTCTCTCTCTCTTCTTCTCTCTCTCTCTCCCTCTGTATATTTCTCTCTCCTCTCTCTTAACTTCAGTTGGTAAAAATAGTCTTAACATTACTAATAACTTTTCTATTGTATCAAATAATACATGTCGACATATATGGATATTAAAGTCTGTATTATTTTGACATATCATATTTTATTTGATGTATTGAATTTTACCCATGTCCACTGGTGATATCAGGGTTTTCCTAACTAGATTCAGTGATTTTCGGTTGTCAATTGTTGCGGCTAGTGGTGTGTGTTTTATGAGAAAAGGAAGGAGTATCCTATTATATTAAGCTATTTATTGATTTTGGGGTTGTCTGTTGTTATAATGTTAGCCGTGGGTGAGTGGGAGAGAGATAGATACATGTAGATAGAAAGAGAGAGAGATAGAAAGAGAGAGAGAGAGAGGGAGGAGAGTGGGAGAGAGATAGATACATGTGAGATAGAAAGAGAGAGAGAGATAGAGAGAGAGAGAGAGACATACAAAGACAAAGATTAATGATAAATACAATGATTTATGATGATGATGATGGTGGTGGTTACAATAATAATACTGACAATAATGATGATAATAATAATATTGATTAACAGTAATGATAATAACAATAACAACAATAATAATAGTAATAATAAAATAATAATATAATTATTATTATTATCATTGTTTTTATTATTACATGTTGTATTATTATTATTATTACATGTATTATTATTATTATCAATATTATTATGATTATTATCATGATAATATTAATAAATCATAATAATGATTTTATTAAGGAGAAGAAAAATAAAAAGAGGAAGAGGGGGGAGAAGAGTAAGAATAATAATGGGAAGATGATAAGGAAGCAGAAGAAGAGAAAGGAAAAGAAGAGGAGGAAGAAGAAGAAGGAAGAAGAAGAAGAGAAGAAGAAGAAGAGAAAGAAAAAGAAGAGGAAGGAGAAAAGGAACAAGAAGAGGAAGGAGAAAGGATGATGATTTGGAGATTAACAAATAAATAGGAGGCTGAGGAAAATTAAAATAAAATGTAAAAAACAACATTATCACCATCTATTACTACTGACATCAACATCACAAAAATACTGATTAAACAAAAAGAAAAAGAAAGTATTATGGACTTACAGCTCTTGTAGGACATATGAGGTTTTATAGCATAATAGTAATAGCAGAACGGATGAAAGAAAGCCAAAGGTAAAACTACAGACCAGTGGAAACCATATATATAACAGGCCCGGGGAATAACAGGGATTTTAAAAATCCCCACTTTTATTTTCTCATTATCTTCATTAAAATTTATCTCTTATTACAGTCAGGGATTCCGGATGCACCTACCTAATTATTTTTTCTTTACGTAATCATAACCAGACATTAGACAATATAAGTGAGGTGATGGAGGAGGGGGACTGACTGAGTTTTTTTAGGATACCAGTCCATGTTCCAATGAGCTAAGTTTGAACACCTGCATGGTCTGTTAACTAACCAGAGACATTACAGACCAGTGTAAAAACAGACAATAAATTGAGGATTGAAAAGTAATCATAACCAGACATTAGACAATAGTAGGTATGTGTGGTACAATGATAAAAGAGGAACCCCCTTAATAACTTACAAAGACAAAGAGATTTACAAGTGCTAACCAGCAAGTGGGACTAGAAATTTTCAGTGTAAAATGGTCAATATAAAAATTTCTGGGGACTACGTATTACCATGACAAAATTGGGGAGCACGTAGTTGTTTACGTATTCCCCAATTGGGGTTACCTAGACACTTCCTTAATTTATAAAAAGTTGGGGGCTTGGTAAAGAAAGTAAAATAAAGAGGTAGTGGAAAGAGTCTCAATAGAAATCACACTATAGCGACAACAGATGGAACTGAACACTGATTGATGAACGCGAGAAGTTCAAATGTGAAACAAAAAGGGGCTGATTGAGACAAGGACTGACTAGCATTGGAGTATTGAGAAATGTTGTTACCGAGAAGTGCAGGTGAGTTTCTATAATGAGCTTTTTTCGAAACGTTTTTACCAGTCCATGTTACCTAATTTGCATTTAAGTTTGGATAATTGATTGACATTGTGTAAAAAAGACAATAAATTGTTTGAAAAGTGTGTATATATATGTGTGGTACAATATACTTAATAACTTACAAAGAAAAGAGAATACAAATGGCTGAAATTTTGTTAAAAGATATAAAAAATACCTGGAAAGTTTTTTGTGTTCTTTCCTGTGATATTCCTCTATCATGTGTGTAGTCTATTTAAAAGTAACAAGTATTATATAAATTGTTATGGATACCTATCAACCATCCCTTAACCTGACACATAAGCCCCCCCCACAACCCTGTAATATGTAAAGATGGTTTGATAAGTATTATCTTTACTTTATATTGAATTAAAATCACCAGCTGAAAAAAAACCGGCAGCCCGATCATAGAAATCCTACTGGGACTGAAGACTGTAACAACAATGGCCAGAACACGAACAGTTCAATGAGTGACTGAGACGAGTGCCGATAGATTGACTATTGTTGAACACGAGCAGCTCAAATGCGACAATGAGAAGGGATCGGGCCGAGACGTTATTGGACTGAGACTGAAACCAACCATGTAGTTTGAGGTATCATTGGACTATGGAGACATGTTGTTGTCAGGAAGAGCGGGTGTGTCTCAGAAAATTTGTTAAATATTAAAATTAATGCTTACAACAGTTATTGAATCAAAATTCTTGTTAAAAAACACATTTTAAAAACAGTCTTGAAGCAAAGAAACCATCTGTCCAAACTGTTGTTTGGAGAGGTGAGAATCTCATGCGTGTATACATTCATTGTTTTATCTATTTCAGCAGTGTTCCTACGGTCAGTTCTTTTGAAAATATCCGCTTGTGAATAGGAATGAGTGACTGGAGGCCTTTCATCTATGGAGGCCTGGCATCCATGACGGACCATGGGAGACGGAATGTGGTGAGCTTACAACAGTTGGCAACTTATTTTCACCATGCTCATGTTGGCAACTCATTTTCATCATGCTCTGAATGTTCATGTTGGCAACTCATTTTCACCATGCTCATGTTGACAACTCATTTTCATCATGCTCTGAATGTTCATGTTGACAACTCGTTTTCACCATGCTCATGTTGACAACTCGTTTTCACCATGTTCATGTTGGCAACTCATTTTCATCATGCTTCATCATGCTCATGTTGGCAACTCATTTTCACCATGCTCTGAATGTTCATGTTGGCAACTCATTTTCACCATGCTCATGTTGGCAACTCATTTTCACCATGCTCTGAATGTTCATGTTGGCAACTCATTTTCACCATGCTCATGTTGACAACTCGTTTTCACCATGTTCATGTTGGCAACTCATTTTCATCATGCTCATGTTGGCAACTCATTTTCACCATGCTCATGTTGGCAACTCATTTTCACCATGCTCTGAATGTTCATGTTGGCAACTCATTTTCACCATGCTCATGTTGGCAACTTATTTTCATCATGCTCTGAATGCTCATGTTGGCAACTCATGAAGGTATGATTTTTGTTTTTGGCCACATGTTGCAAGGGTTAGGTGTATCAGATAAGGGAGCAGTCAAATAAAGTGAAAAATGTCCTTTTATTTCCAGCAAATTAACATTGGAATTGGGAGGTGACAAATGTAGAATGATTTATTGATACAATGAAATTAAGTTTCAGATTGAATTGAAATCCTTCTCTGCAAAGAATTGTTATCTTCTTTCATTTTCATCCTTTTCTCTCTCGCCCTGTCTTCTTCTTCTTCTGCTTCTTCATTCTTTTAAATGGGACTTGTGTAGAATCCTTGTAATGGTGACAAATTCGCTACAGCCTCAACTGGCTTCGAGGCTAGTTGTGAGTCTCTGCAACGTAAACCACTTTTGGCGGTCGGATGAGCCCTATTAGTTACATTGGGTAAAAAAGGGGTATACCCTATCTCGCACCATACATTCTTTAAGTTCCATCGATGTAGATGACATTTAAACACAGTAACAAGCTATAGTACCATCTAATAGATCATAAAAAATTTAATTTCCTCCTTGTAGTCAGTCAAAATTCATGGGTATTTTGATCTTAAAATTCAAAAGTTTTGCTTATTTTCCCCAGGAACATTCCCTATAGACACAACAAAGACTAGACTTCAAGTTCAAGGTCAAGTCATTGATGCTCAGCTTAGCAATCTCAAGTATCGTGGGATGCTCCACGCCTTCTTTCGTATTGCCAAAGAGGAGGGCGTCCACGCTTATACTCAGGGTGTGTTGTTATCATCAAACGTTTTATAAATTACAAATGCATAATTGTGTATAGATAACATCTGAAGTAAATTACGATAAAAGGTATGAGTTCTTATAATATGAGAACAATTTCACATAATTTGAAAGTAGACCTATAATATAACCATTTATTTACTCATTAATTTTACTGAAATATTTCTTTGTATAGATGGATGAATCAGTCTCGTAGGTTCCTTGTTTTATTGTTGTTGTGGTTTTTTCGTAAGTAGAAACAAACTTCATAAATTCTGTTGTAAATTCTACTTTAAAAATAAAAGAAACTAGAATGGAATCCAATGAAAAGGAATAGGCCCATGCAACTTTTTACCTAATTTTAAGCAAGTACCCAAATGTTCATGATTTTTGATTCGGTGTTACATGATCCAATGCCATGTCAATTATATTATTTATACACGGATACTGGGGGCTTAACACTTTTCTCACTTCACGAATGTGACATTGATCATTTTTCTTTCTTGGTCTTCACATTATATTCTATTATTCAATTCAAGTCAATAGGTACTTTATTGTCTGTTGAGGCACATTGTCTTCGTTCACATAGAATAAAAAGAGAATAAAATAAAATGAACATGCTAAGATGAGGATAATAATAATGGCATTAGTTTTAAAATATTATAACGCATACTAAGCAAATATGTTTGGCCTTATGTGCTGCCCAAGCATCACGAGGATAAGTAAGCAAGCAAATACGTATACATGTATAGATCAGTATGAATTGTGGCAAATAGTGTATTTCGGGGGAGTTGGGAAATTATGCTGCTTGAGAAGGGTTTAATATCTATTTCACTAGGCCGTTTGGTTATGCTTTGATTTAATAATTCTGAATATTTTTCTCTCTTACTCTCTCTCTCATTGTGAATGAAAGTCTTGCCCCAGCGTTGTTGAGACAGGCCACCTATGGCACCATTAAGATTGGAATTTACCACACCTTGAAGCGATCCATCATTTCAAACCCGGCAGGTAACGTAATGTCATTTCTTGTTCAACGTCTCTTCTCTTCCACGTAAATTTTGGGTCCCATGTGAAGAAAACGACAAATCATTCTCAAATCATGTAGGGGCTGGATAATAGGCGGGTGCTGCTGGCAGGTCTTACTTTGTTCCTTTCGCTTTTTCTTCACTTGTCTTTTGATCTTGCTTTTTCCTTTGAAGCTACCACTGAGATCATCTGATATTTTAGGGTTGATTTCAATGAAACAAACAAATCTAACCATAGAGTCAGGTAGCACAAATTAGATATTTATATATATATGTATATATGAATTCAAAGCTATAGGTTAGGAGTGGGAAATGTCTAGTTTACATGTATGTAGTATCTTGTAGGGTCAGAGCGTGTTGCAAGTGAAAAGATGTGCTTGGAATGGGTTGTTTTTCTTTATATCCGATGAACATAGATCACTTTGGTTCTGTACAAGAAAAAGCTTACTCCAAAGTTACAAAATGTAGTCGTAAAGATGACACAATGAGTTGTAGATGTCTTTTGGGATTTTAGGAGAGAAGGGGGAAAATAGAGGTGTTTTACCCAGTTCTCGTTATTTTATGTAATTCTTATTTAGTCTTCACTTCGTGTTTTTTCTCCATTTACAGTACTCTTCTACTAATGAAATCAACAATATCATATCATAAATCTCACATTTTTGACACAGTGGGATAGCATTTCCTCTTATCAAGAGGAAAAAGGGAATGATTTTTTTTAAAGGATTTTAAATGTGGTATTGTTCTTATTTCTCTCTATTCAATCAGAGAATATAATTTCCTCAAGGCCTTTTAAAAAGTCCTGAAATCTTTGTTGGCATCCTCAACCAAATCAAACCACGTCTGACGATAGATTTTGTATAGTAGCCTGTTCAGTTATGTAACAACCTGGGTGATCACTTGTTCTGCGTAGGTGATCGACGGGTGCTGCTGATGGGTCCATCTTCTTCTCTTTTACTCTCCTCCTAATTCACATTTGGATCACCGCATATGATGGTTGATGGGGTAGCTTTTTCCCAATGAATCAAGTATTTGATCCACATCTTAATAAATGCTACAAAAATCGGGAAGAGCCCTGGCTCTATGGGCTTGAAGAAACTTTGCTTACTTTTACTTTAACATTTAGATATAGTGCTTGCAATGGTTTCTTTCCATTTACATGGGAATGGCCAATCATTAGGTGTACTAAAGGTGGGTCCTACTTCCTTCCTTTCCTTCTTTTTCTGATCATTCACCTTGCTGTTTTCCTCTTAATTCACCCTGAGATCACCGCATATGGTGGGATGAGGTAAATTTCAATGAAAAACAGGTTCTAGAGTTGTGAGTGGCTTTAAATATTTTTTTTTTTTTTTTTTATTACAAAGAGAAAGATAAACCATAATCTAATGCTGTAGAGTGCTACTAGAAAACATTTGAAATATTTAATTATTGCATTTTTTTTAAAAATATTTTATTTACCGCTGCTTCTTCTATCATTGAATTTGTTTAAAAGAACCCAACAACTTGCAAAAAAAACATTTGTTTTGATCACGATTTTGAATGTTGTTATCATATAATATAACTTCTCACCTATTCTTTTTTCTTCTTCTTCAGAGGAAACTTTGCCAATAAATGTGATGTGTGGCCTTGTGGCGGGTGTTATTTCAAGCTCCATCGCAAACCCTACGGATGTGCTCAAGGTGAACCTCAACTCTTTGCGCGCCATAAACAGTTATTGCTCCATGCTAGATTAATTCTTTCCCCCCGCAAGAGTGATAAAATTTCAAAGGCATATCATATAACTTTGCTAAGCATTGAGTGCCAATTGCCGGTCAATCAATGCTTCTGATACTTTGTTCTGATGTCAAACGCCGATTTACTGGATGTGGGAATTTCATCACAATTTTAAGTTTTAGTCTACGAAACAAAATTTTTTAAGGTAACATCCATAACCGCCACATCAGCGTTTGACATGGAACAAACTAGCGGAAGTTCCGATTGATGGCCGATTGGCACTCAAAGAGTTGGGGGGGGGGGTTGTCGCGTCTTTCTTTTGTTTCTTGTTTACCATCTTATTGATTCCTTGTTTTCCTTTTTAAAGTTTGAAACGAAACAATTCTTTTCTGTGTGGAATGACGTCTGCTTTGAAAATGTTCAATTCAGCATGTCAGGTATCTTATTAAACTGTTTTTCAAAATAATTTTTTAAAAAGAGAGAAAAAAATCGGATGTGGGAGAATTAAAGAATTTATGTTAATTTATTTTTTTCACAGGTTCGAATGCAGGCCGACAGTACTGCCACTAAAAATCAGTCGATGGTCTTGTCATTCGTAAATATCTACAAGCAGGAAGGTTTGGCAGGATTGTGGCGGGTAAGTTATCCCCCTGGTAGCAACTTAAGATGTTAGTTTAAAAAAATTAAGTTGATGTCAACCATGTCTATGACGAAGATGTTTTGGTAAGATTTTTCATTTTGCTCTGACTGCCTTGTACACAGCCAAGGGATCTGGGATCTTTGACGTGCACAGTGTTGTGATTTGCATGTGGGACCTCCTTTTTATCTGATTTCGTAGTCGGGATAAATTAAAAATCCTACCCAAGATTACCGTAGTCAGGGGTGTAAATCTTTCCTTTTTAATAAGGAATTCCTGTTTTTTGTCAGTATCTCCAAAATCCTCTCCTCCTACTTTCAGTCTTGTTATTTAGCCTTTGTTTTCTTTCACGCCCTGGATTCCCTCCATTTTCCCAATTTGAATAAAAGCCTAACCTGTCGTAGGCCTGCCAAGCCTAGTTTTGTTTTCTGAGAATCCACCCAGTACCGATTCTCAAAAGGTCACACATCGAGACGTTACTGTGTTTGAATGTCATCTACATTATTCACAAACAGGGCCTTTTTTTTCTCCTCAGAAATGTAAGGAAGGAAATCGTTATTTCCAAATGAAGTGCTCTGCTCTTGCCCTTTAACTTTAAAGGAACTTTTGCACCAACACGAATCGCCTGCGCTGGTTCGAACTCTTGAAGTCGGACTGTGGAGTTCTCCGTTGTGGAAGATAAGAATGTTTTGAACGCGCTGTTTTCAATCAAACCGCTTCTTTCCAGCTTTCTGCCCTACTTTTTTCAGTTTTGTCTTGAGCTTGGATCGAAATGGCAGTGCAGCACCGTTTTCTAGATCATGATAAGGATGTGATTTCAGACTCTGTAGAAAATAAATTCAAGTGGGAGTGGTTATCAGACATGAACACAAACAAGGATTACCTTTCATCCTATGTGAGGAAGTTTAATGCTGATAGATTAGCTTGGTGTTGTTTTCGTATTAGCTAGATTATCAGCACAGAAAGGCTGCTTTACTAGATCTAGATCTAATGGTGTGTTTTAACAATAAATTTAATGAGTAAGTAAGGTACTATACCACAAGAGCCGCAGATTCTAATAAAGTTCCACAGATGTGTTTTGCCCGAGAGACCTTCGCTTGGTTCAGTTGCATAATGTTATGTTGGTTTTGACTTTTTAAAAATGTTTTGGTTGCCCATTTACATTCCTGCTTAGTTATGGATGTGAATGAATCCAATCAAATAAAGATCTCATTCAACGATGCCCGAAATTCAAGATATCAATCATGTAGCTTCCCTGCCTCACATCACACATATATGCAAAATTGTGTCAAGCCGTGACGATTTGGTGGGTGGGCTGACAGATCCTACTTTTTCCCTTTCATTTTTCTTTCATCCTGCTGTTTCCTCTTAATTTTACCCTGAGATCATTGCAGATAGTTGATTGGGATAAGTTTCAAGGAAAGAAACGAAATAAGGCATAAGCATTGTTCATTTCGTGGGTTGATGAAGAAGGACTTGGTTGATGAAGGATTTTGATGAAGAAGGACTTGGTTGATGAAGAAGGACTTGGGTGATGAAGGATTTCCCTCGAAGATGCGGCTAGTGTGCTCTCTGGGCTAAATTTTCTGTCAATAACTGCGCTAAGCATTTAACTGTTCCATTACATCAGATGAAATTAAGGAGAACATTCTGTTGTGTCAAAAAAGGTCTCATATCCAATGTGTTCTTTTAAGCGGTAGTTGTATAAGTGGTTAGGCTGCTGGACTGGGGATCGTGGGGTCCTGGGATCGAATCATGGTAAAGCTAGACCGTGCGTTGCGTTCCTTGGGAAAGATACTTGAGACGTATTTGCCCTAATCAACCTAGGTGCAAGTGGGTACAAGCTTAAGCTTGGGAGTAAAAAATCTGGCGTCAGACTAGTGTCCTGTCCAGGGTAGGGAGGTGATTATTATGACCTGTTTCGCTTTGCGCCTTGAAGCTGGGATAAACTCCGGCTCTGTGGGCCATACTGGCCTTGAAGGAACTTTGTTTTTATATAAGTGGTGAACTCTACGTATATACGTTATGTATGTGTGCATTGTGGTCAGAATGTTTTCTTCGCCATTCACGGATGGTTGGTGGGTGCGCTTCTGGTAGATTTTAATTCACTTTCTCACGCATCTTTTTTTCTTCTCGTCTTGCTGTTTCTTTTTGATTCACCCAGATATTATCGCACATGGTGGATTGGGTAAATTATTACATTTATACTGATGTGAAATAAATGCCAACCTTGTTGTTCCAGGGTGTCGGTCCTACAGCTCAGAGGGCAGCAGTTGTCAGTGGTGTAGAGCTGCCCGCCTACGACATCATAAAGAAACATATTTTGAAATCTGGATACCTCGGAGACACAAAAGGAACTCATTTTGTGTAAGTAGCTTGTGAATTTATCCGTTTAGGGACAGAGATGGGTTTATAGTCTGTGCCCCCGTACTAGTGCGGACTCATGTACTGTACATCATTTGTCCCCCAGCAGGCCATTTCATTCAAAGTCCTCCTCAACTCATTGGGGAGCATACAGTACAGCAGCCTGTTAGGTGCCTTGTACTAGCATTTTGACAAAGTTTTTCTCTATCTATAGCTAGGTACGTATTCACACCTGAGTCGAGTTAGTAAAGCAAAGTGAAGTACCTTTCTTAAGAGTACAACGTTGTGAAAAAAACCCACTCAGGCCAGCCGTGAGTGTTTACCCAGTGTCTTCATGATTACAAACTCACAACACTACGGTTTTGCTTCAACGGCTCTTCATGTTGATTAAAAAATGAAAAAATCAAGAGTATATATCTGGATTTGAAATTTAAAAAACTATACGACACGTGTCATTTGTTTTCTGGAAAATTTTCTGCCTGCACCGGCTTACCTGCTTCGTTAGTATTGTTCTACCTATGTACGAGACAAAAATGTTTCTCCACTATGATGTTCTACCTAATTCCATATATACGAGTCCTATTTCTCGTAAGCCCACTTTTTCTTGATCTGAGTCATTATACAAAACATTATATTGAGAAACCCCTTAAAATTAACTTTTAACCATGTCATCTCTCCACGGCAGTATGGGATGCCTTGTTTCGTGTAATTAGTCACATCCCAAAATATTGACCGTAAGGTATTAAGGTATATAGTAAAATAGGACGTACACCGATCTATCAGGGATACAGCTCCAGTTTCCTCTAAGCAGCCCATGCATTGGGAAGACGCAAGAGTTTTAGGTTCCAAAGGTTAAACATGACTATACCTTCGCGCTAACCTGAAGACTTGCAAAGGGTTCACCATAACTTAAACAGCATTTAAGATATTCATTGAACAGTGATTCTATGACATCAGTCTTAACAGATTACTATGCCTTTTACGCATATTTTTTTTTTCATGAAAAAATTAATTTGCCACAATGTTACTGCCGCTTACTGCCAGATTATTTACGTATCAATTTTTGATTGATTTATTTATTCACTTATTGATTTTTTTATTTTTATTGCAGTGCCAGCTTTTTGGCAGGCTTTGCTGGTGCTATAGCATCCAACCTATTGATGTATGTAAGGTAAGGCACGCCTTTTTTGCCATTCTAGCTTCAGTCCGTACCAATTTCTCTCTTTAACGTTTATATAGGGCTTAATACTAATAGTAAATTTGAACATACATAGTTTATTCAGATGAATTTTAGCTCACCACTCCATAAAGTTTGTCTTTAATAATCCATGATTATATTTAGCGTTTCAACGGCAGTATTTAAGTTTATTCAGATTGACTACATTATATTCTCCTAAAACACAGTTGTGAACATTATCGTTATGTCCATGCACAACTCTTTAACTAGGCTAACATTTTGCAACTAATTTTACCATGAGAATGATTCTTTTTTTTTTTTTTTTTTAACACTTCCTTTGTTTTTCTGTCTCCCTCTCTTTTTAAAAAAAAAAACCTCCGAAAGATAATGACTCCAAAATTAAGGATCTTAATTCCTTTTTCTAACTCACTTTGTGGGCGGTTGTTGGCGGATGTCGCTGGTAGGTCCTACTTCTTTCCTTTTCACTCTTTGAGTTATCTTTACACTTGCTATCTCCACTTGTTTCACCCATGGGTGGTTGGTGGGTTCTGCTGGGGTTAGGTAGGTCCTCCTTCTTTCCTTTCACCCTTTGAGTTATCTTTACACTTGCTGTTTCACCCGTGGGTTCTGCTGGGGTTAGGTAGGTCCTCCTTCTTTCCTTTCACTATTTTGAGTTATCCTTACACTTGCTGTTTCCTCTTGTTTCACCTTTAGACCACCTCACAATATAGTGGACGGGGTCAATTTCAATGAGACAAAATCCCGACCCACTGCATTGTTATAGATAGCTTTGTTCATTTCTTCCGCGTCAATGAATTGTTCCCCTCTTTTTTCTTCTTTTTTTGTGAGCTACCTGTAATTCCTTGGGGCTTTTTTGTTTTGCTTTGTTTGTCAACTCTTACTTTTCTCAATCAATGGGGGAAAATAACTTGTCCCTTTCGTTCTTCGAGAACCTGCTTCATTTGAAAACTTTAGCCCTTGTCTTCCTTTTATCTCTTTCCACCTTCTCCCCCCCCCCCCCCCCCCCCCCTGTCAGTTTTAGATAATGACGGGCGCTGCTGATAGGTCCCTACTTCTTTCCTTTCCTTCTTTCCCCTTATCTTTCATCTTGCTATTTCCTCTTAATTCACCCTAAGATCACCGCAATGGTGGACGGGGTAAATTCCAATATTAGATAATGACTGTCGGGTCATTTTGTGAGTGACGGTTGGCGGGGCCACCGGTAGGTTCTACTTCTTTTTATCTTCTTCACTATTTCATTCATCTTTCATCTTGCTCTTTCTGCTTGTAAATTCCGCTCTGAGATAACTGTAACCCTTGTCCGTGTAGATTTCACTGAATGAATCGATAGGTACGGACATCTTCTTTTTCCGCTCGCCACATTTGTTTTTCAAAACAGCTCATCGCTTCTAATATTTTCTTCATTTTGAAAACGGGTTTCTGTAGGGTTTTTACACCAAAATAAATAGTTTCTTTAGTCTGTCGCCTTTGAATTTAACTCTAGAAAAAAATCATGTTACATCTTTTTTCCATGCTATGTTAAAAAATATTTTTTTTCTTTTCTGTTTTGATTTATGAAGATGTACCCGACTAATATAGAAAAACGAGAACTTTCTCAAAGATTTAATCCCTGTTTATTATGCTACCATATTTTGAATGTGATATTTATTGATGTTTAAAGAGGTAACATAGCTTCTATTTATTACCCCGTACCCTCATTTATCTTTGCCTTGAAAAGCATTTTTAAAAGCAATAACTGAACTTGTAATCAATCCACCATTTAGATTTGCTATGCATTCATTCCAGTAGTGTTAATCACTGTTGATGTGGTGGCTACTACTACATGCTTTTTCTGTTTCTTTTTTATGGCATGTGGAAGCGTTAACGTACGATTTCATGTCGTCATTGGCTAGTTGTTGGTCCCCATTATTTTCAAGGTATTTTCCCACACAAGCCGATGACATATATTGGCAGGTGGCAAATTCTTGATATCTGACGTGAGAGCTGCTGTCTGGGCTAATGGCACGTGCACACGCCTAGCCGGATAATGCCGTGAAGAGACGACCTCAGATGGCGCCACCCTCTACTGTCAGCCAGCCCACCAGCCCGCCTGCTTTGGCTTTTCTCTGGTCCTCGTTAGTTGGATTTTGTCCTTGATTATCTTGGATTATTTTGTTGTTTTGATGTTTGTCGATGTGCGACTGAAAGTAGAGACGTGTTAGTTCCGTTCGTGATTACATGAGAAGACTGAATGTGTATAGTTTGTGTTCTCCTCAAATGTTACTTGCTAGTTCCTCTTGATGAGTACTGTGTTGAGTAATGTTTTCTTTGTTGCCTTTCAAACGTATGGGTAGTGAACAGGTGTTACTTGTAGGCTATAGGACTTATCAACGCTTTCCTAGAGCTGTCTGTCGCCTTGTTTTCGTGATATTTTTTGTATTAATTGAGTCAGTTTCAGTATCAGTATCATATTGTGCTTTCTTAGAACGTGTATAAAAGTTTAAAGAAATTCTCTTTGAATTTAGTCCTTTTTCTATTTCCTTCCGTTTTAGTGTTGATTTTTGTTTTGGGCATTTTCGGTGTGGCACCTGTTTTTTTGTTTTTTTGTTTTTTCTCTGTCTTTAGATAATTGATATTATTTCTTCACTTTTCAACATTTTATTTATTAAGCAAGCTGTCACGGTCAGGTGTATTATTATTGCAGTTGCACCAGTATTATTTTTGCTTTTCATTTGACAGTAGTGTTAATTCCTAGTTTTTAATTCCCACTCCCACAGAATAGGTCTCCTTCTTTTCTTTATCAATACGTCACTTGCATGAAAAGAAAATTGCCATTAATGTCAATGAAAAACTGACGGGCGGATGGTGGGTGCTTCTGGTAGCTCCCACTTCTTTCCTTCCCCTTTTTCACTTTTCTTTCCTCTTCTGTTTTCTCTAAATTCACCCTGAGATCATTGCATAATAATAAAATGGAGGACAGGGTAAATTTCAATAATGCAACCTGATCCTCTTGAAATTTTTCCTGAGATTTAGGTTGCAAAAGAAGAAGAAAAAAAGAATGAATAAAGGCATGTGTAACGACCTCAAGGCGAATAACACAACACCCTCACCCTTGAGTTTTCAGTGGGAGAGCAACGCCATCCTAGTTAGTTGGTCTCAGGTTGCAAGCATTTTTAATCAATGTGGTGTTAGCTTGACTAGTAAAACATTCCCAGACCCTGTCGTTTGTTATTTGGTTGGCGATTGCTCCTTCGTCGATTTTCACTCTTTCACACGTCTTTCCTTCATCTTACGGTTGACGATTGACGTCGATTTTCACTCTTTCACACGTCTTTCCTTCATCTCACGGTTGGCGGGTACCGCTGGTAGGTTCTACCTCTTTCCTTTCACTTTTTCACTTCTCTTTCATCTTGCTTTTTCCTTTTAATTCACCCTGAGATCACCGCATATGGTGGACAGGGTAAATATCAATTAAACAAAAAAAAAAACTATTAGGTCCTGCTTCTTTCCCACTTTCTCTCTTTTACTGTTTTCTCTTAATTCACCTCAAATGGTAGACAGGCTAAATGTCAATGTAACAAACCTTGTCCGTTTCTTCGAGGGATTTGATTAGTCCTTGTGAAGGCCACAGTGTCTTGTTTCCAGTCATAGATTTACAGCCGTTCTAAAATTATTGTTTCATTTAAACAATGTGTCCTGTCAACCTTTAGACTTTAGAGAGAAAAACATGTTCCCTTAAAAAAATTGTTGTCTTTCAGTGAACAGAATATTTGTAGATATTTGGATTGTTAGTCAATTTGTATTGCCTATATTTTGTTTTGTCATCTTAATGGCTTTCAAACTGGGGTGTTTCTTTCTTCTTTATTTATTCTTCTTAAATATTAAAACAAATATTAATTGTGTCTTTTGAAATCCTACATTGAAGTAAATGTAAATCACATTACCCTCTACTATACTAGAGCACATGTACCATGTCGACTATGAAACTGTCTATACCAGTGCTACTTAAAAATGTGAGATGTGTGCCATCGTCTGCTGGTATGTGGACATTTAAAAACAAAAGAATCTGGCCGATTTTAAAAATTTGCTGGATTGGCTTGTTTCGCTCGTGTGGAGATTTTAAAAAAATGATCTGGCCGATTTTTTACTATGCTGGATTGGCTTTTTTCCATGTGAAGATTTAAAAAAGAAGATCTGGCCGATTGTTTACTATGCTGTATTAGTTTGTTTCATTGGCTTTTAAAAAAAAAATCTGGCTGATTGTTTATGCTGGATTAGTTTGTTTCACTGTCCCTGGAGATTTAAAAAAAGATCTGAATCCTGCCCACTCACCAGATTTTTTACTATGCTGTATTAGCTTGTTTCACTCACGTGGAGATTAAAAAAGATCTGACCGATTGTTTACTTGTTTAGTATGCTGGTTACCTTGTTTCACTGGAGAAGATTTAAAAAAAAGATCTGGCCGATTGTTTACTATGCTGGATCACCTTGAATCCCTGGTACATGGAGATTTAAAAAAAAGATCTGGCCGATTGTTTACTATGCTGGATCACCTTGTCCCTGGTACATGGAGATTTAAAAAAAAGATCTGGCCGATTGTTTACTATGCTGATTACCTTGTTTCACTCACTGGTCCCTGGCACATTAAAGAGAGAGAGAGAAAACTGTTGGTCTGCCACATCAGATAGTTTGAGAGGCACTGGTCTAACTGCGTACGTGTACGACAATATGGGATATGAGATTCATCCTTCAGTTGTTCAACAAACACATGCTTCGTCTCTATATTTATAATTATTGGAAGCGTTGAACCGATAGAAAAACTCAATTTACGCCCGATCTAAACAAAGATTTCTGTTTTTCTTCCTTCTTGAAACTCAAACATCTTCTTACGTGAATGAGCAGACTTACTCGTTTAGAAAAGGTTCATCTCTAACCACGTACGTCCATTTTGTGCATAACTGACACATTTTTTCCTGCTTACTATATTGTAAAACCAAAGTAGGTATCACATTGTAATGCCAAAAGAATAACATGGTGTTAGCAGTCCTATTTGATGATTTATTACACTTTTTGCTTCACCTGAAAAATGATGCCATGCAAACTTGCATGTTAATAGACAGTTTCACCGTCGACATATCATGGGTAGTTGGCGGGGGTACTGGTAGGTCCTACTTCTTTCCTTTCACTCAATTTTCATCTTGCTGTTTCCTCTTAATTCACTCTGAGATCACATGCTGGATAGGGGAAAATTTCGATGAAGCAAACAAAACAGCTGTCCCATATCGTCATTATGGTTATCATCAATTTCATTTTTTAAAAATTAAATGGTAGTAAAGGTTATTATTATTATTATTATTATTATTATTATTATTGATATTATTGCAGAGTCTCCAGTAAGCCTTGTTTTCCTTTCGTCCTTTTCCAGACCCGCATGATGAATCAGAGAAAATAAAAGTGCAACCAGTGGCAGCATCAGGAACTGTGGGGGCTGTTGCCGGGTCATCACCATATACCCTCTAGCCTAGACTGTCTGGTTCAAGTGAGTAGCCTTGATCTGTCTTCTTATTCTTCTCTTTCTCTCTCTCTCTCTCTCTGGAACTGTGCCTAGACTGTCTGGTTCTGAGTTGATCTGTCGTGGGTCATCACCGTCCGTTATATACTCCTCTAGCCTAGACTGTCTGGTTCAAGTGAGTAGCCTTGATCTGTCTTCTTCTTCTTCTTCTTCTCTCTCTCTCTCTCTTTCTCTGTGGGTCATCACCGTCCGTTATATACTCTAGCCTAGACTGTCTGCTTCAAGTGAGTAGCCTTGATCTGTCTTTTATTCTTTCTCTCTCTCTCTCTCTCTTTCTCTGTGGGTCATCACCGTCCGTTATATACTCCTCTAGCCTAGACTGTCTGGTTCAAGTGAGTAGCTTTGATCTGTCTTTATTCTTCTCTCTCTCTCTCTCTCTTTCTCTCTCTTTCTCTGTGGGTCATCACCGTCCGTTATATACTCCTCTAGCCTAGACTGTCTGGTTCAAGTGAGTAGCCTTGATCTGTCTTCTTCTTTCTTCTTTCTCTCTCTCTCTTTCTCTGTGGGTCATCACCGTCCGTTATATACTCCTCTAGCCTGACTGTCTGGTTCAAGTGAGTAGCTTTGATCTGTCTTCTTATTCTTCTTCTCTTTCTCTCTCTCTCTCTCTCTCTCTCTCTCTCTCTCTCTCTCTCTCTCTCTCTTGGGTCATCACCGTCCCGTTATATACTCCTCTAGCCTAGACTGTCTGGTTCAAGTGAGTAGCTTTGATCTGTCTTCTTCTATTCTTCTCTTTCTCTCTCTCTCTCTCTCTTTCTCTGTGGGTCATCACCGTCCCTTATATACTCCTCTAGCCTAGACTGTCTGGTTCAAGTGAGTAGCCTTGATCTGTCTTCTTCTTCTTCTCTTTCTCTCTCTCTCTCTCTCTCTTTCTCTGTGGGTCATCACCGTCCTGTTATATACTCCTCTAGCCTAGACTGTCTGGTTCAAGTGAGTAGCTTTGATCTGTCTTCTTCTTCTTCTCTTTCTCTCTCTCTTTCTCTGTCATCACCGTCTTATATACTCCTCTAGCCTAGACTGTCTGGTTCAAGTGAGTAGCCTTGATATGTCTTTTATTCTGTGGGTCATCTGACTGTCTGGTTCAAGTGAGTAGCTTTGATCTGTCTTCTTCTTCTTCTCTTCTCTCTCTCTCTCTCTCTTTCTCTGTGGGTCATCACCGTCCGTTATATACTCCTCTAGACTGTCTGGTTCAAGTGAGTAGCCTTGATCTGTCTCTCTCTCTCTGTCTCTCTCTCTCTCTGTCTCTCTGTGTCTCTCTCTCTCTCTCTCTCTCTCTCTCTCTGTCTCTCTCTCTCTCTCTTCTCTCTCTCTCTCTCTCTCTCTCTCTCTCTCTCTCTCTCTCTCTCTCTCTCTCTCTCTCTCTCTCCTCTTTGGTTCTTTCCATCTGGATTCTAAGTCTAAGGAATGGATAAACAGTGAAAGACAGTTGTTATGGGAGAGACCAATCCTTCAACTTTCTTGGCCTAATAATGATTTTTTTAAATGGATTATAATTCATCTCGATCTTGGATATAGACTTAAATCTCAATATATCTCTGTTGGTGTGGATAGATCTGGATCTAAAATCTACAACTACAACCCAACTGAGCTGCTGGCGCTTCTTCCAGCTACAAGTGCTTCTTGTTCTTCTTACCCCTTCAATTTTGTGACTTGATATGTGAATGTCTCTATTTTGTGACTTTATATGAGAATGTCTCAATTTTGTGATTTGATACGTCAATGTCTCCATTTTGTGACTTGAAATGTGAGTCTCCATTTTGGTACTTCAAACGTGAATGTCTCAATTTTGTGGCTTGAAATGTGAATGTCTTGAAATGTGAATGTCTCAATTTTGTGGCTTGAAACGTAAATGTGTGAAAATGTGAATGTCTCAATTTTGTGACTTAAAATGTCAATGTCTCCATTTTGCTGCTTCAAACGTTGTTGTGGCTTGAAATGTGAATGTCTCAATTTTGTGCTTGAAATGTGAATGTCTTGTGGCTTCATATGTGAATGTCTCAATTTTGAAAATGTTAATGTCTCAATTTTGTGACTTGAAATGTGAATGTCTCAGTTTTGCGATTTGAAATGTGAATGTCTCCATTCTGTGGCTTTAAAATGTGAATGTGTCAATTTTGTGACTTGATATGTGAATGTCTCAATTTTGTGACTTGATATGTGAATGTCTCAATTTTGTGACTTGAAATGTGAATGTCTCAGTTTTGTGACTTGATATGTGAATGTCTCAATTTTGTGATTTGAAATGTGAATGTCTCAGTTTTGTGACTTGAAATGTGAATGTCTCAATTTTGTGACTTGAAATGCGAATCTCTCAAATTTTCTGACTTCTTTTATGCTTTCTCCATGTAGACTGTGAGAACGGAAGGTGTGACGGCTCTCTACAAAGGTTTCATTCCCAACTGGTTGAGACTCGGTCCGTGGAATATTATCGTATCCTTTTTTTTAACTAAAGAAAAAGATGTGTTTATATATACATACCACTGACACTACTACCACCATGACCACCGCTTCTCACTACTACTGCTAGTAATACTACTAGATCTGTTGAAGATGGATTTATAGTCAGTATCCCACGAGTACAGGCTGACCGACTGAATATCATTTATCTCCCAATACGCTGTTTCATTCAAAGTCCTTCTCAACTCCCTGGGAGCATACAGTACAGCAGCCTGTTAGGCACTTTGTAGCCTGCTAACACTCTTGACAAGATTTTTCTCTACCCATAGCTGGGTACTCATTCACACCTAAATCAAGTGAGGAAAGCAGAGTGAAGTAGTTTTTCTAAAGAGTATAATCCGCCCTGTGCCGGCCGTGGGGTTTGCACTAGTGTCGCCATGGTTACAAACTCACAAACACCATGGTTTTGCTACAACTACGCCTATTGCTACTGCACTACCGCTACTACTACTACCTCTGTGACTGTTACTACGTCGACATATTTTTTTCTCTCTGTAATATTATTGTTATTATTAGTGGTGGTAGTTCCATTTTATGAGTGCAAGGGAATGATATAAGCTCAAAGTAAGTAGTTGAAGAGGTTGTGACCTCAGGCTGAACCAACAAGTTGGAATCCAGATTTGACTCACATCCACAAGTATGAAGATAATTTCAGATGTTTTGGTAGGATTTTAAATTTTGCCCTAAACAGCCAAACAGCCAAGGGATCTGTAATGTGCACAACAAAGTGTTGTGATCTGCACACAGGACCTCCTTTTTTAAAATCTGTCTCCGATGTGAGTAGGTATCGATCCACCTACCTGGAGTGTAAGTTCTACTGAAAAGCCTGAGAACACTTTTCAAATGTTGGCGGGGCTTTTGAACCCACGACCTCTTGGTTAAGAGGCCGACGCTTTGCCTCTTGACTACCGAGTCCCCATGGAATCCAGATCTAGGTTTGAATGAGTTGACGACAGGAAGAAATTGTGAAATGAATCCCTGAAACAACCGATACTGTTCCAGTTTGTATCATGCACATATTATAAACAACTTAAACCTCACGTTATATTTCTTTAACTAAGTACTTAGTTCTTCATGACGTTTGAACAGCTGAAGAAGACCTACTGATGTGGACAGCTCCTTCATTCAACTTTTTAAATTGTAATTTTGTCCTTGAGCGAAACCGTGGGGTATATATATATGCAAGTCACCTGACCTTTTCGGTACGGAGGAAATTCTGGCTATCTCTTCAATGCAGGTTCACTTACGTTGCTCCTGGCATTGTCATGCTCACATCTTACACAACATGTGTATATTGTTAGTGTCTTTGATAAATCAAGCAAAGCAATTGCTCAAATATTTTTATAATGGGGGGGTTAATGTGGTCCTGTGGGCTTCATTTACACAGTGGTGAGCAGTCAAAGGGATGAATATTGGAAGAATTATATGTGTGTACATATAAAATTATAAAAAATGAGAAGGATTTTTTAAATTGGCTTAGATATTCAGTGAAATGCATTAGTCTGATCTATAAAAAAAAATTCATGGCATAATAAATATGAAAAAAACATTGTTATTGGTGTGAATTCAGATTGCCCCCCCCCCCCTTTTCGACTCCAACTCTCTATCTGTCTCTTCTTCTAGTTCCCTCTGTCTGTCTCCTTGTCCATCCCCCCCCCCCCCCCCCCCCCCAAAAAAGGGACAGGCACAAATTGCGTGCTGTGTGATCTGAATCTGTACATTTAGAATCTGTGCCCATGACTTTGAATCCTTCGTACTGCTTGCCTGTAAATGTAAATATCTGTCCACACCGTGTCATGCTCAAACACAGACTTGTGGTGGACACTGTAAAGTTGTAAGATTTGTTAACTTAATATCAATTTCATGCACTGTTCAACATGTATGTTGATTTATTTATTTATTGTAGAGCAGTTTGTCTTGAACAAACACACCCCACAAACATCATTGTAAAGAATATAGCGAAACAAATGTTTGTTTTTATCTTTCTGTTTAGTTAAAGATTTGGTTTTTTTGTTGTTTTTTTTTGTGTGGCTGTGTTGTGTAATAAAACTCATGTGAGGATTATTGATTGGCAATATCCAGAAATGCCCTTATTGTTGCGTTCCAAGTCCAAGAGACGTTAAGAAGCCTTGATGTGTACCGTTAAGAAGCCTTGATGTGTACCGTTAAGAAGCCGTTGATTGATGTACCGTAAGAAGCCTTGATGTGTACCGTTAAGAAGCCTTGATGTGTACCGTTACCCATGTGTACCGTTAATGATGTGTACCGGCCTTGATGTGTACCGTTAACAGGTTTTGATGTGTACCGTTAGTTGATTTTTGTACCTCGTCAATGATGACGTCTCTCAGTTTTTGTGTTCCCACCCGACGGCTTTTCATTTTCCTATCGCCGTTATCAATATCGTGGTCCTAGTTTCATTTCATCATCCGCTTTTTCTTTCCTGTAAGCCAGTCACTGATCCACTATGTAAAAAGGATGGTTTGAATTGTTCTTTATAGTCTTCCACTCATTTTGTGTGGTTTGTACAGCTTTTTGTCTTGGTAAAATTAAAACTAATGCGTGATTTGTTTTCTTTCCTTATACTAATGATATTAGTAGCATAGATTACCCTTAGCGTCAACAATAGCATTCAGATCAGTATAAGTATAAGCAGCACAGGTGATTGATATGATAATGTTCTAACCTTTAATGTAATGTTGAAAACGGTGGGTAAGGTGAATGAAAATTACACTCAAGGATGGGAAAACAATAAAGTTTTCATTGATATCACTTCGAGTGGAAAAATTTCTCTTATGAAAACGATCTTGGGATCACTTAGACGCTACGGTGGGGGGGGGGGGGTAGTACATGTGTATGATCGAGATTATCTCCACCTCTGGCATTTCTAAATAAAAAAAGATCTGAGTTAACACAATATTGTCACCTGTTCATCATGTAGCTGCAATTCTTTTGTCTTATACTTTTTTTTTTTTTTTTTGTCTTTCTGTTTCTCCCTAACTTCTCAATTGTTGAGGTCAGTGTCATGTCGTCTTCAAATATTGCTGTTGCTGGCGATTTTACTTTTTCAAGTGATAATTTTTATTGTCGTGCATCATTTGTTGAAGAGTCATCTTCTGCACCGGCATTGGACTCTGTCCTGCTCTTTGTTGACCCTGTTTCTCACTCTTATATACTTATATTTTATATTCTCTGTGCAATGAAACACAGTTGAGATTTCAGTTTCGTGCCTTTATTTATCTCATTATTTTCCACGGTCTTTGGTCTTAATATTGCATGGCTTAGAAACCCTGTGATCAATGCATATGGTGGAAGGGTTAATTGCAATGGAAGAATAAAAAGTGCGGCTGGAGTATGTAATGTATGATTGTGAAGTATGTTTGAATTTGTTAAATATGTGTGTTCGTGCGTGTGTGTGTCATGTTTTGTTTGTCTCGCCATTTTCCTTCAGATTGAAGTATAAAATGCATCTTTGAAGATAATGATGGGTTTATAGTATGGGCTGTATCAACACACAAGTGCAGGCTCACTAGCTTTACATCATTTTCTTAACCACAGGTTAACAGATTGAAGATAGTTTTTTTCTTCCTCTGGTCAGTTATTGTTATCAAGTTTTTTCTTTTGGTCAGTTTTTTTTTTTTAGTTTTTTCTTCCTCTGGTCAGTTATTGTTATCAAGCTTTTTAGTTTTTTTTCTTCCTCTGGTCAGTTATTGTTATCAAGCTTTTTAGTTTTTTTCTTCTTCTGGTCAGTTATTGTTATCAAGCTTTTTAGTTTTTTTTTCTTCTTCTGGTCAGTTATTGTTATCAAGCTTTTTAGTTTTTTTTCTTCTTCTGGTCAGTTATTGTTATCAAGCTTTTTCATCTAAGTGGGTATCATCAGATTCAGATGTTTAAATTACATATTTTGGCTTAGTTTGCCTTTGTGTCAATTTGTACGAAACAATGGAAGAAAAACAAAGATTTGATGCATTTTGCTTTAGACTTTTAACAAATTTGTTTGATTTATACTTATTACTACTGTCACTGTACTACCGGTACTTAATGAAACTGACGTGTTGTCATTGGAAGCTGCCGTTTCAAATGTTCTGTTCATGGTGTGTACACGACCCATTTCATGGTGTGCATCTGTGTAATGTGCCCCTTTTCCATGTCAATATTGACAACTGTATCTGTGTAATGCAAGCGTCATTTGACAACTGTTCTGAATGCGCTCTGCCCAGTTTTCCATGTCAATATTGACAACTGTGCATCTGTTTTCCCATGTCAATATTGACAACTGTGCATCTGTGTAATGCAAGCCCCTTTTCCATGTCAATTTTCCATGTCAATATTGACAACTGTGCATCTGTGTAATGCAAGCCCCTTTTCCATGTCAATATTGACAACTGTGCATCTGTGTAATGCAAGCCCCTTTTCCATGTCAATATTGACAACTGTGCATCTGTGTAATGCAAGCCCCTTTTCCATGTCAATATTGACAACTGTGCATCTGTGTAATGCAAGCCCCATGTCAATATTTCCATGTCAATATTGACAACTGTGCATCTGTAATGCAAGCCCCTTTTCCATGTCAATATTGACAACTGTGCATCTGTGTAATGCAAGCCCTTTTCCATGTTAAAATTAACATGCAAGCCCCTTTTCCATGTCAATTTTTTTGTTAATAACCATACCATCAACCATACCATGAATCCTTGCACAGTAGTCAATTATTTATTATTTTAATTCCACACATTTCCATTGATGATGATGTCTTCTCTTGAGACAAGAGTTAAAAAAAACGTGTGTGTGTGGGTGTGGAACTCTAGAAGTTAATGCGCGTATGCCTACTTAAAGAAACTCAACAAAACCTAAGCCATTTCAAGTACATTCTTTCAAAAAGATGTACAATACAATATTTTACACAATAATTTATCTGAAATATTTATCATAGAAACAATTTACTTTTAAATTTAAATTACGGTTATGAGAACACTACTCAGAGTACTCATGCCCACACGAAATCAAGTAAAAAGTATGAAATAATTGGTCTGACATATTTTTTATGTAAGTGTAATTGTAGAAGTAAATACTTAATCAATGACAGAACTCTGCAGTGGGTTTCATTCAATCACCACACACACAAATGAGTTTGATTTTTATTGCTCCCCCGCCAAAGAAGACACAATATACTGCTACAGTAATTATGTGGAATGTGAACATCTCAGGTATAGTATCGGATTTAATAAAATGGTAAATTATGCACTTTATATGATATTATTATTACTAATCTTATTATTGTTTTGTTACTAAATAATATTACTATTATCCTTACCACTACTACTCTATTCAGTTTTATTCCTTTTATGCCAGTTGTTCTCGTTAGTCAGCTGACTGGACTTGCCAGTGCTGATGATTCATACTACTACTACTACTACTACTACTAGCTTCCTTGTAATTGTAATACACGTACATGTATGACCACCTGTCCCACTCCATGCCAATATAAACTGGGGTTACACTCCAGCTCTGTGGGCCGTTGTGCAGCTCATTAAAGTGGGCCGTTGTGCAGCTCATTAAAGTGGGCCGTTGTGCAGCTCATTAAAGTGGGCCGTTGTGCAGCTCATTAAAGTGGGCCGTTGTGCAGCTCATTAAAGTGGGCCGTTGTGCTCTCATTAAAGTGGGCCTTTGTGCAGCTCATTAAAGTGGGCCTTTGTGCAGCTCATTAAAGTGGGCCTTTGTGCAGCTCATTAAAGTGGGCCGTTGTGCAGCTCATTAAAGTGGGCCGTTGTGCAGCTCATTAAAGTGGGCCTTTGTGCTCATTAAAGTGGGCCTTTGTGCAGCTCATTAAAGTGGGTGTGCCAGTTGTGCAGCTCATTAAAGTGGTGCAGCTCATTAAAGTGGGCCGTTGTGCAGCTCATTAAAGTGGGCCTTTGTGCAGCTGTGGGCCTTTGTGCAGCTCATTAAAGTGGGCCTTTGTGCAGCTCCTTTGTGCAGCTCATTAAAGTGGGCCGTTGTGCTCTCATTAAAGTGGGCCTTTGTGGGCTGCTCATTAAAGTGGGCCTTTGTGCAGCTCATTAAAGTGGGCCGTTGTGCTCTCATTAAAGTGGGCACCTCACCAAGTCACTTACTTTTACTTTACTTACCATGAGAAGGAGGTGATTCATTATTGTCCATGGATTCTTTCTTTCTCATACCGGTAACTCAAGTTTGGAATGTTGTGCCCTCATTAAAGTGGGCCGTTGTGTCCTCATTAAAGTGGGCCGTTGTGCCCTCATTAAAGTGGGCACCTCACCAAGTCACTTACTTTTACTTTACTCACCATGAGAAGAAGGTGATTCATTATTGTCGTTGGATTCTTTCTTTCTCATAACTCAAGTTTTGGAATGTTAGTCTTCATAACTAAGGTCATAAGAGCATCTTCACTCTTTCTTCAAGCTATTGCTATTACAATTACATAGACTGTTTAACTATTCCATTCCCCCGTGTCTTCAACTATTGAGATTACATGAATACATACATGCCTTTTTACAAATGTTTTTCTAATAATTTATTACTGTACAACATTATTAATATATAAATCACTCACTATAGTAATACACTAATAATACATGGGTCTAGAAATGATGTCCTGAATTGTACTTACATTTTACATAAAACGGGAAAGTCTGAACTTAAGAGATAAACATAACTACTCTCTTTTGATGAAAGTGATGTAAAGATATTGCTCTAGTTTTACTAGTAATAGTTTTGTACACTACGATGTTGTCTGCAATTGATAAATGTTGGTTGGTGAGATTTTTACGAAGAAACCATTGAGTCGAAAATTTTGTTCTAGATCATAATATTCATGATGGGGAAGTCGAAAGTGACTAGCAAACTTGACATAAACAATGATAAATATTTTGACTGGTAGAGTAATTATTGTCTCTTTTCTTTTTTAAACTGCTACGTAACTTTCTGTGTACGAGAGACAAAATTTTTAGTGTTATTATGGTATTTACTCTCTCGGCTGAAGATCTCACAACTTTCACAAACGTGTGTACATTTAATTTGTATTCCAGTTCTTGTACTACTGCGTGTGTTATTATATTAATATAATTATGGCTCTTGTGACAATTTTTTTGTTTCTGTTTTTAAATCCCACACTATTGAATGGTTGTAATGTAACATACACTGTACATTTTTTAAATGAAAAGAAATAAAATAATGTATTTTTTATGTTCACAGGTTTTGGGTTGTATTTTTGAATGTGTTTGTGTTTCTTCAACCCACTCATAGAAGATAAAAACGTTAAATCTGTGAAAAAATTGAATTATCATTTAATATAATTTATTGGCTCTAAAGGACCATGAAATCCATTGACTATATTTACACATTTTTTAAAAATCGTTTTCACAAATTAAAAGTTTTTACTAAATCCAAGATATAACTTTGAACTTGCTACTGACTGATAGTGGTCTCAAACATCAAATGTCTGTAATGTCCACATTCACCACATCTGGGAACCACTCTCAACTCACATAATTTATGAGCTGTGTTTCTGCGCTCTCTCTTCTACTGTCTTTCTCTCTCTCTCTCTCTCACTTATATTTAAATCTCTAGAAAAGTGCACCAATTCAAATCATTGTTTGGCCACCTATGGCGATTTTGATACAAGTATTAATGCGGCACTTCACAGGTCCACTTTGTGAGATCTGAAAACCAACTCGATTTTTTGAATGTTTGATACAACATTTTCTTACAAGTCTTTCTCTCAACTGCCACACAAATTACCTGTGCTGTGGGTGCTAGTGCTAAGAATTTGATATTTTGAAGCAAATATATAACCACCCAGGAAAGGCATTTGTAAATCTTGTCAACGAAACCAAAATAGCAGTATACAACACAGTTTATTGTCCTACTCTCCTCTATGGCAGTGAAACCTGACCCTATAGGGAATACAGTAGAGTGCAGGCAGCCGAAATGAAATATATTAAAACTTTATAAAAACTTTATTGAGATGGTTTGGGCATCACTGAATGGACATTGACAATAGAAATTCAGTTATAGTGCTAAACTCATAACAGTTTAGAAAGTGGGAAGAAGAAGCATTAACGCAAAGAAATTTAACTTTCACGGAAGGATCAGAAACTGTCAGGACAGGGGTAGCCTGAGAAAGATCACAAATTAAAAGTAGAAATGGCAAAGAAAGAAGTGTTTTAAAAAAAAAGTTTTTTGCCTAGAACCGTAAAATGTAACTGTAAGTCGAAAAAACGTTTTGCCTTCATTATGGGGTATGGGTCTTGAACGATATTAGGAAGCACTCTGACTGAACTTCCCACATCGCAAGTCTGAGACTTTACAGTGAGCGTTACCAATCAAACATCAAACTAAAAGTAAATGCACACATTGCTATTGACTCTATGGACATCATTAGCCCAGCTTAACAAAAATGGCATGTACTAAAAGATAGTGAGGCAAGGAAGGGGTGTTCTTATTGAATATGGTCAGTGGATATGAATACATATCCACACAGGGACGATACAAAAGAAATAATTTTGTTGCTGGAGACTCACTCAAACTCGAACTCTCACCTTGCCAAAGAAAAGAGAGAACTTGTACAAAACAGTGGGAGCTCTCTGTGTTTCTCTTGTAACCGCCACGTCTATAGTATAAATATTTATTTCTCTAGTAATCTAAATTGCTTTCTATTCAACAAAAAGCAAAACTCTCTCTTGAACTTAGCTACAGTAACTGAGTAAGTCTTACTCAAAAGCTGTCAAATATATATAGATTACGATTAGTTTCTAAAAACTCTTACCATGAAACCATTGACTATATTTACACATTGTATTTAAAAATCGCTCTTTCACAAATTAAAAGTAAAATACAAAACATGTTACTAAATACTATTATTATGTAAGATATAACTTCAACCACTGAGTAGTGTGAGTACCAATCAACATCAAACTTCCCTAAGTCTTAGCTTAGGCTCTAATACAATTGCTTTGGGAACCACCTCAACTCACATAATTGGTGGGAGCTCTCTCTGTGTTTCTCTCTCTCTCTTTCTAATTCTGTCTTTCTCTCTCTCTCACTATATATAATTATAATCTCTAGTTGGTACCAAAGTGGCACCAATTCACTCCCTGTCAATCATTGTTTGGCCACCCACCTTGGCTCAAGTATTAATGTGCACTTAAAAATCACTCCGTTTTTAAACTCATCGAATCCACTCACCGTTGTGAGATCTGAAAACCAACTCGATGGCATTTTTGGAAGGGCGCAATCCCAGAAAGTCTTGATACAACATTTTCTCAAGTATTATCTTTGACTTCATATTTGAATTCTGCCACACAAATTACCTGTGCTGTGGGTGCTAGTGCTAAGGTTTTCCAATTTAGCTTGATTTTGAAGCAAATGCATATAACCACCTAGGAAAAGGCATTTGTAGGTAAACGAGAATTGTCAACGAAAACCAAAATAGGAGTATACAACACAGTTTATTGTCCTACTCATCCTCAATGGCAGTGAAACCTGGACCTTAGACAGTAGGGAATACAGTAGAGTGCAGGCAGCCGAAATGAAATATCTAAGAAGAGTAGTAGGGAAAACTAAAACAGATAGTATAAAAACTAAGATAGAAATGAATCCCAACTGAGATGGTTTGGGAGCATGTTCACTGAATGAATGACATTGACAATAGAAATAGAATAGCAACTAAAAGATTTATTAGTGCTAAAACTCAAGGTAACAGTAAAAGACCAAAAGGCAGACCTCGGAGAAAAGTGGGAAGAAGAAGCATTAACGCAAAGAAATTCACTTTTGGAAGGAAACAGAAACTGTCAGACAGGGTAGCCAAAGAAAGATCATTTCGGGCATCTAAAAGCCATACACTGGAAGATAGAATGGAGCAGAGATAAAGAAAGAAGCACATTTTGTATAAAATGTTTTTTTGCCTAGAACCGTAAAATGTAAGTGTAAGTCGTAAAAAACGTTTTGCCTTCATTATCTAAAAATATCTATTTATCTATCAACGAAAAGGATTAGGAAGCATTTGACTGCAATATCCACTCTCCCCAAATCGCAAGGGGAAGTCAGTGAGACAGTAAAGCCACTGCGGTTGCTGCCTATCTAGTTGAGTACAGTACCAACAAAACGTATCTATCTATCTACCATTGGCTGCAATCTTTATCTTTCTCGTCTCATTCACCTTTCACTACTTTATTGAAAAGCCTAAAAGTAAAATGCACACATCGCTATTGACTCTATGGACATTGACATTACTAGCCCAGCTTAACAAAAATGGCATATATAATATAAAAATTACAAGTACAGAGGATAAAAGATAGTGAGGCAAGGAAGGGGCAGTCGAAAGTGATCAATAACTTATTGAATAAGGTCATGGATATGGAATACATATTGAATGAAGTAATTGATGAAGCCACACAGGGACGCATACAAAAGAAATAATTTTGTTGCTGGTGACGCAACACAAAAATCAAAACTACCTACTCCGCGTCGGCACTCATCACCTTGCCATGAAGAAAAGAGAGAACTACGAACCTTATTATTAATAGTACAAAATAGCAGAATGAGTAGTTACATGGTTCATGGTACACTCTGTTTCAACGCACAGGTTGTGGGTTTGATTATCTTCTATGAAAAAGTTTCTTATCTATGTTGATTTACTTGTAACCGCTGGAGTTAATGGGGCTATAGTATAAATACATTTATTTCACTGCCTCATACAAAAGGCATCGAAAATGACAGCAGATTTGACCATTACCCATCTCCTTTGTAATTATTCTAAACTGCTTTCATATTGATGTTGCAACAAAAAGCAAAACTTATTCTAGTCGGTACACTTGAACTTATGTCTACAGTAACTGAGTAAGTCTTACTCAAAAGCTGTCAAATATATATAGATTACGATTAGTTTAAAAAACTTCATTACCTTTTTACATTATGTTGTAAAATAACATAAAATTCAAAGTCCATCTAAAAATATATGGTCAGAGTGACAATGACATTGAAAAAAATGCCTTGACATTTGACAGAAATTTTGTTTTTAACTCTAACTATGAACATCGAACCATCTTCAAATAGGTCCTCAATAATAAGTTATGATATACCAACAGAACAAAAACTTTTGTAAATGAAAAGAGTGACAAAGTCTAAATTGCCTAGTTTTATGTGTGACTATGGTGATAGTTTTGCCTGTGAACTCTTTAACTTTCAAAAAAACTCATTCACAATAAAGTAATAAAGAATACTGACAGTTTATAACGAGCTTTATACCATTAAAAACAAAGGAATACCCTAGATCAGATGAACAGAGCAAATCACTTCATGGTGATCATTCAAACATCCCCATCCAATGCAATGCTAACTTATATAATATATATACAAAATACAATAAACTATATGTTATCGTAGTCATCCTCCAGTTTTCTCTTCAGTGGGTTGATCTAGTCAGCCAGGGTGGTAGATGATGGGATTGGGCGTAGAGGGCGTTTTTGATGGCATGGGACAATGCTTCCGATGGATGCAGATGGGGTGATGATGCGGGTCATATCTAAGCACTAATAGCACCTGTGCACAGTGAGTGTAGTAGTAGTATAAGTATAAGATAAATCTAAATCAAAACAGGAAATTGTTATTTCAGGACAGTTTAGAGACGGTTGCTTTTGGATGAACTATTTGTGATGTTGCTTTAGAAATTATCACTGGGTTATCTAAAAACTTTTTTTTATTTAATATGTTCATGTAAATGTTTGCTACAAGATAAACCAGAGGTGGATTGCAAATAACAGGAAGAAAAAATTAGAAATTAATCTTACAAAACTTTTTAGAAAAAGAAAACATAGGGAAAAGGGAGAAATATAGATATACATCAAAAAATCTCAAATGGAACAACAGTGTAATAGTAATCATGAAGATGACAACAAAGATACCTTCAAAAGAAAACTATGACCAGTAGTAGTAGAAAGAAACTTTGGTGAGCTGCAAGTGAATTAAGAGTAGAGGAAACAACAAATGAAAGATAGTGAAAACAGGAAAGGAAAAAAGTAGGACTAATGCATTATCTACCAGCAGCACCCGCCCTAACCAACTACCCGTAGAAAGAAGCAAGACACATGGTAATACCAATGACTCAGAGATTTAAAAAGCCCACATAAATGTGAACCAACATTGACCACTGTGTTATGGCAAGTATCAGCAACAAATCAATACCATGTTATCCTCACCTGTCAACGACCCCATCCGCCTCAATATACAGCGATAAACCAATACATTACAATCCCTCACCTGACCAAACAAATAAAAATACCCCCCCCCTACAAAATCAGAGAAATATTGCAACCCCCCCACCCAAAGGGCCCAAACGAAACACCATGACCCCCCCCCCGCAACGCCAAGAGTTGATGCTCTAACACTAAATAACACAAAACACCACAGTCAGTGCATGAAGCCTAAAAAATATATTATACACACACACATAACATCTGAAAACAATTGTGTTTAAGTTTAACTATTTGTGATGTTGATTTCAGACGAAGAAGATTAAAAAAGTTCTTCTTTTATTATGTTCATGTAATATTTGCGACAACACACCAGAGGTGTCTTCTTTAAGAGGAACTCACCAAGAGCAGGATTGACTCGACAGTTGGCTTGGGTGCTGGCGGCTGCTTGTTCAGGATGGTCACAGTGGGCTGAGACAAGCTCTGGTAACCACCGTCAGATTAGGGCTGGCAACGCTTTTCACTGTGAATGGAGGACAACAAACAGTGTCTTTTTCATTGCTGTTGAAATTTACCCGTCTACCATAAATGCATAATATACATATCGAAGGTGAAAGTCGAAAAAACCATGTAAGTCTAAAATTAGTAACATTTTTTCTCTTTTTTTAACACTAGGAAGAAATTCGTGAAGCGTCTAGTACAGTAATCCTAGGAATGAAGCATTGAATCTGGCATTACTGTGATTTATCCCCAGCAACTCATGATCTTGTCTGATAGCCTTACCACATTCTGTCCAAGATGGTGATGTGTTATATAACATATTCTCATTCTGTTACACGCTGTAAAAACGGAATAAGTTTTGACTCTAAGGACCATGGTCACCATGCCAGTACAGCTTTAAGATTTTTTTTTAAATAGCAAACTACAGTATAAGTTATCAACTAATCATTTTTACATCTTAATTTATCAAGTGGGCCGCGATATATGTTATTCACTCTGCGTACTGTTTTAAAACAAACAAAAAAACCCAACAAAATGCAAGTATTGTTCACACAAAACATAATAATAATAAAGCAAAACGAAAGCCAAGTCACTCTACAGTACAAACGATTACACTATAACTATTATCTGAATTATTGGGGAAAAAACCTAACCCAACAACAGACAAAGCAAAGTTAAACTCCGAGAACTAACCTGAGATCCAATTCCTACACGCTGTCCTACATGGAGTCCATATTGCCTACATTGCGTGACTGAAGAAGGAAAGAGAGATAAACACTAGTTAGTAGTTTTTTTATCTGTGTGGTAGTAGCAGTAGTATTTGTAGAATTATTTTGCCTACAAGTTGAAGTTAAAAGTATAAAAAGCTTGATTGAAACATTTTAGATTAAAAACTCATAACCTTTTACTATCTACTTAAATAAATGTTACATATCATGATCTTTTTTTTATGGTTTTGATCAAACGAAATGAAAACTAATGAAATAAGTACACATAATTTACAGGCCATAGTTAGGAAATTAACTTTTTCATGGATATATGCACTAAGATGGCACTAAAAAATAAACAAAAACAAAAACGAAATGACCTCTGGGATCTATATAATCAATATATAAAGACCACAAGCTTCCAAATTCATGATAGAAATATATTATTAATATTATATACACTAAATAGGTTCTATGAGACCAATGTCATGGCGCAATACAAGAGACAAAGCTATTTAGGAAAATCTTATGTAGAATCACTCATTGGTTATATATGTGTATATATATATATAGATATATATTATATATATATATATATATATATATATACATGAGACTGAGAATAGGTTGCAAAAACTGACTGAAAATATCACGTTTGAACTCTGAGTGAAATTGACTTTCTTGTTCAGCATCAATGTCTTCGTATAAAAACAGTTGCGAAAGATAGTTCAAGGCACATGCTTCAAGAACAGGGCCATTGTCATGAATTTTCTTTGTCAGTTGTGATAATTGGACATACGGGAAGGCAAAAGCCACTGTCATTGTTTTTTTGTAAATGCATTTTTTTCAAAGAGTATTCTTTCTTCACGCAAATGTTAGGGATTAATAAAATGGGAGAAATCATTTATAATAATAGGCCTTTTAAAAATAGTCATATGAACTGGCATGCTGCGCCGCGACAACACATTTCAACAGGGAGGGGGAGTGCACAACACTGGACTTTTTTATATTGGCTAAATCTTACAGAGGACCAAAGTAAAAAAAAAATGCTGTGGTAAAATTCAAATATATATGAGTTCATATATATATGCAATGTCATTAAAAACTACATGCAAAATATGGTAACTCTTACTCTTAGTGGCATTGGTGGCCGAGTGCTTGGTTGCTGGACTGGGGATCATGAGGTCCCGGGTTCAAATCCTGGCTAAGTTAACCCTGATGTTGTGTTCCTTGGAAAAGACACTTAACACGCACTTCGCCCACGCAGCCCGGGTGCAAATGGGTACAAGCACTAGTTTGGGGAAAAACCTGTGCCAGACTAGAGTCCCGTCCAGGGGGGGATTATTATCACCTGTTCCGTTCATGCTATTGAAACATGGATGAGCTCTGGCAAGGGACTTTACTTAGTGCAGGGTGTCCAGCACAAAGCCAACTGAAAATTTTCTACCTCAAAACAAAAACCTATCTAGGAAATGAAATACTCTCCCGACGCCATAAACGGAGAACAGCGTAAATATTTCCAATTTCAATGCATTATTATAAATTGTTAATTCAAATCATAAGTGACTGACTTTCTAGCGCATCTCAATGAAATTAAAAGTGATCACACATTTCTTTGATGTTTCACTTTGGATTAATAATATTTCAGCCTTTTTCCACATTCTGAAAAAATAATAATTCTGATAGCTGATAGATCTAATAGTGATAGATCTACCCCTATCATTTCGCAAAACATGCAAACAGTGCAAAAATAAATTTCTTATTTTGATCTCCTTTTCAAAAAATAAATCAAACACAAGAGTGACAATATCATAGCCTAAACACACGCACAAATACTTACTCAGTCTACCGAGAAGAAAATGAGGTTTGAAGGCTTTTTCTATAACTTGATTGAACTCTGCCAATTATAAATCTTCTTCTGTTCTACTTTTAGCCACCAGCACACCCCCCCCAATTCTCTCTTTTTTTCTCATGATCAAAAACTTAAAACCAGATGTAAAGTTTTTAATTGACTGCAACGTAAAACATCTACCCCCCCTCCCCTAATAAAAAATCTCCATTATATTGGCAACCACCCCAATCTTTTCTTTCTTCTTCAATAAAATCGGAATCTAGATCTGAATCTAGTATAGTACATGATTGCCTTCTTCCCGGTTCTACCCTTTCCCACCCGATCAGATTTAAAATATGTACATTGCCCTCTGTCTCTCTCCATACAACAACGTGCGCGATCGGCTTTTTAACACGCACAGCATTCTTAATCTCTCCAGAGTAAAAGTTAAATTGAAAAAGGAGCCTGGGCCAGAGATAGGCAGTTCATGGTATTGCTATAGGCGCTAAAATTATAGAAAATTGAAAGCTTTGTGTCGAAATCCGATACTAATTCCCCGAGCAAACTTTACAATTTTAAAGAAGGTATCGGAATCGCTTAGTTTCAACCTGAAAGTATCGCCAGAGAGCAAAGCATGCTTGATTGGAAATGGATGACAAAATAATCATTCATCGTCCACAATCTTATTCGCATTTTCCTATTTTGCAGTGCCGATTTCCCTGATTTTCTCCCTGAGTTTGTCCTCAATATATCATTTCCCCTGGTATTTTCGACCGGGAAACATTTTAAATTTTCATGTATTTCCCTGATGCACATGAACTCCGTTTTTGTTACCTGAACCCCATTTACTCATTTTCCTACCCAAGATTATCAATTTCCGACCTTTCCGACCTGAGTAGGAAAAATCCGACATATTTCCGACTTTCCGGACACCGTTAGTGGCCTAGCAACAGAACCGTTGCCGTTGGCAAACAAAGAGCCGACAACACAGAATTATATAGTTACAAACCTTTTTCATAGTTCTCATCTTGTAGTTGGGAGCAGACAAACAGTATCGGTCTGGAGGTAACCTAGGGCCACAGTAAGGCTTGACTAAAGGAAGAGGTTGGCTATTCTTTTTCTTTGACGGGCAATTTCCATGAGTAGCTGTCAAATATACATATATATATATATATATATATATATATATATATATATATATATAATGTAAAAAATAGTTGTAATACATCTAAACGTGTGTTTGATAACCACATCACATCCATATACATGTAGTATGCAGCTTACATATGTGTGTGATATGACGAAACCAGTTCAAAATGTATTCTTGTGCATCAACTGATAATATGATGTGTTCTGAGCATTTTAAACTTTATTTGCAACAATTGGTTGAACTTTGATGAAGAGAAGCAACGTTTTTTTTTGTAAGAATTTCAAGAATGCAGAAAGAAGACCCTTTTGAGGAAATCGTGTTCAAAGGTTTTCTTTTGCTTCAAAGAAAGTTTCAGCTATGTGCTAAAAGACATTTCAAACAAATTTGTAGGCACTTCCAAAGCAAAATATTGCGTGTTCACAAAAGATTATTATAATTGAAAATGCAAAGAAATCAATTTTCATGAAAATTGACATCAGCTCACATCTTTTCCTTTTTACTCGGTTCGAACACGTTATGATGGGTTTTGTCAGATAAACACCCGATTTGCGGAAAAAAGAATGATTTAATTTTGATTACTTGAGAGCATGCCACTAAGCTATCATTAACACAACTGTATCTCATTTAACTCTCCAATGTCCAATGTATCTTTCACTTGATCACTGACACTAGATACTTAGCATGTGCGGCATTGGTGGTCTAGTACTAGTCAGATTTTTGTCAATGATGCTTCAAACAGTCTTAAACAGAGATCCAACTTACATCTTTAGGGGTGGAGAGGTAAAGGAATGGTCCATCTTCATTTGTACGGCTAGTTTGATATCATCAGTATCAATAGATTTACGATTAGCATGGCTTGAGTAGATTTTGGCATCATCTAATACATCTGTGACATACTCTGTAGAAAAGAAAGAATTTAACAAAAAAATTGAGAAAACGGATATATCTATCTCCAAATAATAGAAACATGAAATGAAACGCTTGAGAACAAGTACAAGTGCTCGACTCTTGGATGATACATATAGTAGGGAAAACAAATATATATATATCTAAAACACGTAAGAAATAAGACATCGACGAGAAAGTCGCAAACCGTGTTTGTCTAACATTGATTTAAAAATGCAGCATCATTTTTTTTGACGTTCTCAAAATTTTCAGTTGTTATTGTTGATAAAATGAAGTTTCAACATTCAAAGGTGTATCACTAATTATGGTCTAATGGGGCTCACCCGATTGCCAAAGGTGGATTAACATACAGGACCCACAACTAGCTGAGACTGTAAGCAATTTTGTTGTCATTCCTAGTGTTCTTTCGGAATACGAACCAAGCACGTCCCATTAAAAAGAAAAAGAAGATGTATCACAAAGAGTGTATTTGAAACGATTGCTCAATCATGCCGTGCCAGGTTTGATGTTAAGCAGATTCTCTACAATGTAATGTTAACAGAAAGGTTAACTCTGTCTCAGGTCTCATTTTTGATGTGTTAGTCACTTGTCGCACTGTCAGCTCTCTCAGTCTCAAAACGATGTATCTTTGAAAACGAAAAGTTGCATTCAATCTTGAAAGACTGTAGCATCGCCAACATATAACACCAAATACGATTACAAACCCTAATTTTACTTGATACTCTCTCATAACCGCATTATAAGTAGTCCCATATCACGATCTGTGTCCGAAACCAGTCATCTCCCTATTATTACTACCGGATTAGCACCACTGACCATAGGCACAACAGCGTAACATACACTGCGGCGATGTTAATGCAGGAGTCTTAACCCTTTACTGCCCAAGTATCCTCCACAATTCTAGTCTGTGTGCCTAAGCAAAGGGACGCAATGATAGAGAATGAATGAAAGGAAGTATCAATCAAGGCAAAAATTTACAGTGTAAATTTTTGCCTTGATTGATACTTCCTTTCATTCATTCTCTATCATTTCTTCTTTATAGACCCAGTGAGAGATAGATCTAGTCTTAATGGTTATCCTCTTTTTCCGTTCTTGTTTCCCCATAATACTCACCTCTCTCCCTCCCTTTCTTTCCTGTTTTTCTTCCTTTTTCTCTCTCTCTATTTCTCTCCTTCTCACCTTTTATTACTTACTTATTATCATATTTTGATTTCATTCTAGATCTGAACCTTCCATTCTCGCTCATTCTTCACATCCTCTTCTACTACGTTTCTTATCATCAGTGTTTTTTCTTTCTTTCTTCGTCCTTTCTGTTTTTTTTCATCTGACATCACATTGTGTGATGCCTGAGGTAACTTAGATCTAGATTCTAGATATTTCTCGTTTGTTGTCTGACGAAGGGTTACACCAAACGTCACGTATTTGTTCTGTCTTTATTAGTGGAGTTGTCACTTGTCACATTTTGCCTTCGATTTCACTTCACTGTGGGCGATACTAGTCTAGTAGTAATAGTAGAGATCTGGAAAGATTCTGATTTTGATTCAGAATTCTAAAATTAATCTGACAAAATTAAAATAATTACATCTAGATTCAAGATCTAGACTAAACATCTAGATATAGATCTAGGTTCTAGATATATAGGCCTAGAGATCTAGATCTAGACCTCTATGTACAACTCAAAACACATCTCAGATCTCACTCACTGTAAACAAATTCCAGCATTTGATTGATCAGTCGAGGTTCGGATTCTGCGACACCCATATCCTTCAGAATTGCTGCCATAACTTGAGCATCTTTAGGGGAACTTTTGGCCGGAGTTGACATTTTTAAACAAAAAAGACCTAGATTCTAGATCTAGACGTTTAGCGGTTCTAGTACTGGAGGGGAGAAATCTGGCCCCTCTCGCCGACAAGCCTTGGAGTGGAATAGGCCTAATTTGTGAAATGGAGACCGAAAGGAGATCACCAGTGGCGCGTTCTCAACCGGAACTTGAACATTTACTAGCATTATTCGTGTTTCTTTTGTTTGTAAAAGAAAACGTCAGTCTTTCATTTTTGCGTTTCCTTGTGTTTATCTTGTCTTTATCCTTATGTGGCTCTAACATCAATCTATAGTATGTCTATATTTAAAACAAAGACCAATCAAGCCATTAATATATAATATACAAAACAAAACCATCTTACGCTGGTTTAGTTTTTTTCCAGATTTTAAAACTTGTTTGCTTCACGATTCTAAATAATAATGTTCACTCAAAACTTTAAAATAAAGCTTGTTTACAATTCATATGTATTCACTTATGAGAATTTCAAAGTAACGAACTTAATACTTTGGACTCTAAAAGTTAAAACGCCTACACTACAAAACCCACTCACTGATGTCGCCCTCTCCTATTTTCTCTTTTAATTTACTTTGTTTTGGTTTCCTCGCTCTGTTTTCTTTTCTCCTGTCGAAGATTTGTATAACAATAGTACATGTTTTGTTTTCCATTGTAACTGATATTTGATACACAGTTTAGGTCTAAATCTTAGAGGTCCCATGTGCAATGTGGTCGAAACGTTTTGCGTAGTATGTAGTCGCTGCTGTCACTGCACATGCAAAGCCGACAAGTCATATTGAAACATTGAAATGGTCAATTATGGAGGGCTTGGCTGTGAAGGGTCATCATGTTAAAAATAATAATTTAAAAAATAGAAAAACACGCGCCATGTCAAAAGAATGATTGCTTGCTTATATTTATTAATACATCCTATTATTGTTATCACAATGAAAGACCGTGGGCCAATTGCGAATGATTTAACTTTTCTTCGTACATTGTAATATATTATCCATTCATGATATGAACAAAATAATTGCCGTATCAGTTAATGACAAGCACTTGCACGGCGACGCGAAAAGCTTGTAGCGACAAAGGCTGTTGACACTATTTTCGAGTAATAGGCCTAGCGAAGTCATTTCATCATCACTTCCACAGAAGTTATCAAGTATGTTTAAGGACACGGGCGATACCTATTTTAATTGATGTGACCATGATCTAAAAGCAAACCATTCTTTATCAATTAACTAGTTCGTGAATCTTTAACTAAACGTTCTAGAATAGTATTAGGTTGGGATAGTTGAGTATTATTTCGAGCGTTTCTTGAGTTATATAATATAATACAATTTTATTGTTGTGTCTGTGTGAAATTAACTCCTTCAGGCCAAATGGAAACAGCCGTGGCCTACTTAAGTAGCTGACGTCATTCACAATGCGGTCGATAGAAAACCACAGGTTGTATTACTACGCAGAGAACTATTTGTTGCTCTAACTGGGAAAAAATATAAAACGATAATAAACGAGACTGAACGCTTTACCAGCATTTAGACTGGCACCCCGATGAAACAAATGTGTAGATAAATGTGGTTCTCACGGTCACATTTTCACGACAACTCTTGAAACGTCGCCAACACACATCCGCCTATTAGTGTCAATATAGTGTGCTGTCGACCCCGACCGAGAAACGTGTAGCGTGTAAGCACACAACGTGGAGTCTTGCTGACCGCTTCATGGTGTGGTTGAAATTCATAATTCTACACAATTCCAGGATAGCTTGTGTTCCTCGTGCATAGAATACTTTTTGGAAAGATTCATAGTTTTCCGCATGCAAGGATAAGACAATCTGCATGATCTGTGGATGGTAAACCTTTCTTTATCCTGTAAATTCTTCATAGACAGTGCTTTGATTGACTCGCGGTGACCAAGTAACTGTACTGTGTTGACCGAGTAAAACTTGACGAGAAGAGTGTCGCTTGAATTGAATGGCTTGCTGAAGGTACTTTACTTTTTCCCCCATCTTAGGCAAATTGCTCTTATATTTTAATGGATATAACCTGGTTGGGATCTAACTGTCGTAGGAAGACGAAATGTTGTTGATGTAACCGCGTCGATTATGTTCAAATGTTCCATTTTTTGTCTGACCCTCCCGCTCGGTAGACACAGGATTTGTTGATGATACAATATTTACGCACGATTTGTAGTCTCTATCAACATAACATCCCTCTGTTTATTGTAATTCACTTCTCAATGAAGTAAGTTTTTAAAGAATTTTAGTTATAGATCATCTCTTGAGACAACAGTTGATTGTTGTAGACCAGCTCTCTCTCTCTCTGTTCATTTTATCCGCCATATTCATTGCGCTGTAGTGATGTGAGAAACAGGCCATAGATGTATGGCGAGGGCTCTTTCTTTTCTATCATTCCATGCGTTCATAGCCTGTTTCTCGATCTTTGGCCAATCATTCGACGTTGACATGAAATGGTCTGCCTTCTTCTTTTTCACTTGAGGTTTGATGGGCTGGGTCTGCAATTTTAGCGTTGCTAACTATACTATGACATGACCAAGAAAACTTTTATGACAGGCCTGAATATATCTGATATTGTTGGTTTTCATCAGCTTTACGAGTTAGTAAGAATGATAGATCTAGTATCGATAGAGAACTGTTTTGTGTTTTTGAACGGTGCCTAGATAGTAATTGTCAGACTTTGTCCACTGTTCTTATGGCTGTGGCCTTTAGCTCGATGTGTCAATCTTTCTAAATAACTCTTTGGTTACGGCTTCATCTCTCTTTGTTGTTGACATTTTTTATACTGTTCCAAGTCTAATGGTTTTAATTCTAGATTTCGCAACTTGGCCGATCACGATAATGTCAAAGTAAGGTGAACATTTTGTCGTTAAGTTTTACGATTTTATAATAAGGCACACAATATGTATCATGTTCAACGAGCTTATAATTTAGATATAAATCTCTCTTCTATCTATTATGTAAATTCATGACCTAGATCCTATTTTTCAACGGTAATACATGTAATGCCATTGATGATGGTTGTTTTTCTTTTCGACAACATTAATTGGGGGGGAGGGGGATTAAATATAATAATTAGATTCTACACTTTTTAAAAGTTACCCTCAGTAACATCAAGGCCTTTTCAGCAATAAATGGGCTATTGCATGATTAAGTTGATTAATAATCTTGAAAGTTGAGGTAGGATTAGAGATGTTGTGGCAAGCTTTCATTAATAATTCTTAATTTGTCTATTTGCTAAAATCCACGCGCGCCATTGACATCTAATAGGTTTTAACTTCTAGATTCATGTTATTTGCATCCTGTAGTAATGTACCTATACTTTGATCAGAAACATGGTAATGTACATGACAAATAGTGGATAGTGTCCTGTGTATTGTTTGTACTTCAAAGAACTTTGTCCTGTATTTTACAGTCATATATAGTGGGCTGTTTTACTTGTTCACTTGACTTTTTACTTTCACAGCAACATTAATGTTATAATCATAATGACAATGGGGATTGGAAAATGAAAATGATCATTTACCGTGTCTTTCTTCAATTTAATTGAAAATCTTTCTCACTTTTCTCCCTGCTTTTGTACATGATTCAATAAATTCTATTGTTTTTATTCTTTTACATAGTTTTACACATGAGATTCTCCTGTGAACAGTGATTGTTTTCTTACAGGCAACAGTTTACTGATGTATTTTTGTGGTCAGATTTGCTCTGAGGAGAAATTATCCTATGTTTATGAAGAGAACCTACCTTCATAATATGAAACTTTATCTTTAACCGGTGCAATCTATAATTTGAAGACACCAATGTTTTTAGTTAAAATGAACAATTGGAAAATCAAGCTGAAAGGTCAACAAACAGATAACAATATTTCTGTTATTTTCAGGTTTTTCCCATCAAGTTGATATTGAAAAGATTACCATTTGCAGGCTGAAGCTAATTTAATGTGATTATATGGTATCACTTGGATATGATGTCTGATTCCTCTCCCCCATATGAAAATGTTAATTATTTGTATCATATTCTGTAGTAATTTATAGAAAAATAGATTCTGACTCCAAAGGAAACATAATAGCTAAACAAAGGAGTAAGAAAATAACTTTTGAACCTTGAGCAGTGAATTTTATAGTCTTGTTGAGAGATTATATAGTTCTAAGTGTTCACATGTGAGCAGCTGTCTTCCTGTGATATAATTCCTGAACTTTGAGACTGTTGCTAGTGGGTTAGTGGGCAAATAAACTTTTGATTGACAGCATGCACATTTCTGCAACCACAGAAACATTTGATTAGTTGTAATAATGCGTTCCTCCTCCTTTATTTTTTGATGCACTGTATTTTTTAAATGTTACATGTATTTGCTTTATTCGTGTATTAAAAAAAAAAAAATACAGATGTTTTTTTGCTGATGTTGAGACTTGTTCTTTTCTGTGTGCTAATTTCTATCCTTTCTTTTTTTCCCATGATCAGTGTCCTTGGAACTGAATGTTTGCCGTGTGAGCTGTTTTCGGTTGGGTTGAAGCTATTTGTCCCTGATGTTAAAGAAAAGTCGTAGCCGCTACCTGGCACAGCAAAAATGAGCTTCAGTAGTGACGAAATCAACTTTTTAGTTTACAGATATTTGCAAGAATCGGGTAGAGTTATTGTAGTTGTGGGTGTACTTATTTGTAGTTGTAAAATCCTTATTCGGAGAGAGTTGGGGTTGGTATTTATTGAAATATGGTTTAGTGCTTAAGTCTTGTTGTTCGGAGAATTAAATTGCTGTTTTTTAAACTGTTGTCTCTTAGTTTGCATACAATGTCTCCGGCTAAGTTGTCCCAGTCTACTGCGCTTTGTACAAGAAACTAGTTTTCATAATAGGGTTCTGTTTGTTTGGTTTAGAAATCTCATCGTACATGGTATATTTGTCAATTATTGTTTTTAATGGGCTATCATAGATGTTATGAATCACGTTTTAATGCATTGTTGATTTTCTGTATCAATGATATCGTCATTGGTTATAATGGGTGTGTTTAAGATTTAGTTATTATTAAATCAATTCTTATTTCTTTCAAACCCATCCTGCATTGTGTGTTTGTACATAGAAAGAAAATTATGAGTTGCGGTACATTCTCTTTTTGACCCATGCTGTGTTTGTGTGTGTGTTTTCATACAAAGAAAGAGTTGTAGTACATTCTCCAGCCATCTTATTTTTGTTCCCCAGGATTTCTTCATTCAGCGTACACATTTGGCATTGAAAGCCACATTAGCCATACCAATATCAATGGCTCCATGGTTCCTCCAGCCGCCCTTCTCAGCATCATTCAGAAGGGACTTCAGTACACCGAGTCGGAAATAAGCATAGCAGAGGTGAGTCTTTGTTCTGTCTCTAAGTGTTTTTTTTCTTCCTGCCACATTCAGGTGCCACAAGCGATGTTCACTCTAATTTTTTGTAGTCTGTGTGCGTATCTTTTTGGTGTTGTGCAAAAAAAAAATTGATGACAAAATTCCCAATTGTATGCGCTGCGTGCACAAGAATGGACGTAAGACAGGGAATTTAGATGTTGGTGTGCGCGGTCATTTTTCCGACTTTTCTCCCTGCTGTTCTGTTCGCACGCACATCTTGGACCGACCATTGATCGTGATGTATCGCAGAACGTCTTACTATAAGTTGTATCACAGTTTTTGTTTTGAGAGAAACCTTGGCTTGAAGAATTCACAGTTTTTGTTTTGAGAGAAACCTTGGCTTGAAGAATTCACAGTTTTTGTTTTGAGAGAAACCTTGGCTTGAAGAATTCACAGTTTTTGTTTTGAGAGAAACCTTGGCTTGAAGAATTCAAAGTTTTTGTTTTGAGAGAAACCTTGGCTTGAAGAATTCAAAGTTTTTGTTTTGAGAGAAACCTTGGCTTGAAGAATTCAAAGTTTTTGTTATCATTGACTCGTGCGGGTGGTGGCGGGTGTTACTAGTAGGACGGGCGGTTGGCGGGGGCTGCTGGTAGGTCCTACTTCTTTCCTTTCATTCTTTTTTTCTCTCACGTATCTTTCGTCTTGCTGTTTCTCTCAATTCACCCTGAAAAATCGTCGCAATGGTGGACAGGGTAAAGTTCAAAGAAACAAACAAAGTTACTGGTAGATCCTATTTCTTTCTGTCGCCTATGCTTCTTCTGCTGTGGATTTTCCTGGTTCTAAATGGCAGACGTATGGTCATCCCATGAACTTTATCTGTGTTCATTGCATGGTCAAGCCTACTTTTTTCTTTCTCTCTTTCCCATTCTACCTTCCAGTGTGTGGCTTTGGATTCCTGAAATGATCTTTCTCCAGGCTGACGTTTTTTGTTGCCGTCTACGTAATTTGTTTGCTTAAGTACCTCTTTTGCGCATAGAGCATTAAGTAATTTCTTGGATATGCGCTATAAAAATGCTATTCATTATTTTATTATTATTTTATATCTTCTTCCCATTTTCTCTGAGGTCTGTCTGTTGGTCCTTTACCTTGGGTACTGTATATTGGTTAAGTTTTTTTGGGTTTTTTTTGTCATTCGTTTTGTTAACACGCCCAAACCATCTAATTTGATTTCTTTTTTCTTAGTTTTTTATGCTATCTACTTTAGTTAGATCGGGGAAGGAGCCCCTCAGAATTGATAAACTGAGAAAAAAATCCCACCCAGCTCAATATCCCTGTTTATATTTGGTTGTCTTTGGAGCTCTTTTTTTTTTTTGGGGATTTTCATTTTAGAATAAAATTTCCGTGTTTTGTTATTTTTTTTCTTGTACGATGGGGACATTTTTGGTTTATAGTAGGAATATTATCGTATTATGAAAGTTGCTGTTTGATTGGGGCGTAGCTTGCTAGTTTGTCAATATACAATTTCAACAAGAGAATATTATGATTGCGGAAGCCATTTGCAGACTGTCTCTGTCAACACTATTTTTCTAACTGTCATGTCCTCTTTGATAAGAGTCTCGAGCCTCAAGTCAATTTTTAATATTAAAAAAAGAAGAAAAAAGCAACATCAGCTTTAACTGCTATCACGTGGGGTTTTTGTTTCTCAAGTCTGTCATCCCCCATCTCTCTCTGTCTCTCTCTCTCTCTCTCTCTCTCTCTCTCTCTCTCTCTCTCTCTCTCTCTCTCTCTCTCTCTCTCTCTCTCTCTCTCTCTCTCTCTCTCTCTCTCTCACTCTCTCTCTCACTCTCACACACACAGCCCATTTTATCGTCAACAGTACGAACATTTCTTTAAGCGTTGAGGGGCAAAAAATCAATGTAGGGGGGGGGGGGTAATCGGAGGTTCACTTCTATTTGCTTTTCTGGCATCGCGTTTTCTCTGGCGGTGTCGTCTGGTCGTCTCTCAATTTTCCTTCTCCGCTCGTCCACCCTCCTTTCCCCTCCCCCCACAACCACAGCTTGCTTGCGTTGGGGATTTCTTTTCCAACCATTCTACTTACAGTCTCTTTTCTGTTCTGTGTGTGTGTGTGTACCTTTTCTTGTCTCCACTTCAACTCAACCCTTCGTAAGATTCTTCCGGTGCTTTGGAATTTCCTATTTCTCTTCCCTTCCTTATTTTTTTCTGTTGCTTTCATTGAAAAGAAGAGAAGAACAACGCTCCGGTCTGGAGTGTCTTCGTTGCAGCCACAATAGACTAGATGTATAGATAGGGCCAATGTTCCTCTCTTCCTTTCGTGGTTAGTGCCATCTGCGAAAATTACAGCGCTGGTCTCTTTTCTCTCTCTCTCTGTCTCTCTCTCTCTCTCTCTCTCTCTCTCTCTCTCTCTCTCTCTCTCTCTCTCTCTCTCTCTCTCTCTCTCTCTCTCTCTCTCTCTCTCTCTCTCTCTCTCTCTCTCTCTCTCTCTCTCTCTCTCTCTCTCTCTCTCTCTCTCTCTGTCTCTGTTTATCTTTCCTACAGTGGTGGATGCTACTGTTGGTACTGCTCAGCTTGCCTAGTTCGCATCTTGTATCCTCACCCTCGGGTCACCCCCATAAAGCTATGGTAGTCATAAGAATTATGTGTGTCATGAGATTGTGTTATACATGTACTTTGCGTGGGCATGTTATACTGTGGATATATTATAGTATGTGTTAGCATGCTGTAGTTAAGCTGTGTGTATGGGTCTCGGTATGTTATACTGTGGATATGTTATAGTGTGTGTTAGCATGCTGTAGTTAAGCTGTGTGTATGGGTCTTGGTATGTTATACTGTGGATATATTATAGTATGTGTTAGCATGCTGAAGTTAAGCTGTGTGTATGGGTCTTGGTGTGTTATATTGCATGTATGTATGTGTAGTGTATTTTTTCCCGAATCAACGGCGGGGTCTGTTGGTAGATGCCTTTTTTCCATACCTTCTTTTATCTTTCATCATGCTGTTTCTATGTATTCGCTCTGAGATTACCGCAAATGGTGGAAGGGGTAAGTTTCAATGAAAACGAAATCCCGAACAGCGCATGCATGTTAGTGTGTGAGTATTTTTTCTCTATGCTCTATGTATACATGGGAAAGCCTGCTTTCTTTGCTTTTCTTTTTCTCTCAGCTATCGCTGTCATTTTTGCTGACCCAATGAAGCCTCATATCCCATTCACCCCCGATCTCTACCCTCACCAACCAACTCTCTCTCACCTCTCTCTCTCTCTCTCTCTCTCTCTCTCTCTCTCTCTCTCTCTCTCTCTCTCTCTCTCTCTCCCTTCTCTCTCTCTCTCTCTCTCTCTCTCTCTCTCTCTCTCTCTCTCTCTCTCTCTCTCTCTCTCTCTCTCTCTCTCTCTCTCCTCCTCTGTCTCCCCGTCTCTCACTCAATCCACCTCATTGTCTCGTGTTTCGACAATCAATCGATCATCATGACCGCCGCATGTCAGGCCAAATTCCCACACAGTCTCTGTTGTTTCTCCCGACCCCACCACCACCCGCCCTGCTACATCAGTCGGTGTTTTTTTGTTGTTGTTATTGTCTGGGCTTTGACGTTGTTATTGTCCGAAACACTTTCACCTTTAATTCACGCTGCTATTCCTTGTGCTTTCGTTGTTGTGGTGTTGTTATTGTCCGAAACACTTCTACCTTAACACGCTGCTATTCCTTGTGCTTTCACGTTGTTGTGTGGTGTTGTTATTGTCGAAACACTTCTACCTTTAACACGCTGCTATTCCTTGTGCTTTCGTTGTTTGTTATTTGTGTGGGGATGAGGGGTGGGGTCGTCGTGTGTCATCAAGCTGGTCTTCATTTAATTGTATTTCTATTTCATCCCACCTCCAAATGCGGGCGTTGCTGGTAGATCCTACTTCTTTCATCTCGCCGTTTGCTCTTAATTCACACTGAGATCCCCGGCACATATTATGGTGGACATGGTACATTTCAGTTACCAACAAAAAAAAATGAAGACAAAACTTTTACTTCATCCCACCTCCAATAAATTGTTTTCTAGCGTTTACTTCATGGGCGCCGCTGGTAGTGGTAGGTCCTCCTTCTTTCCTTTTTATTTTACTCTTGCTGTATGTATTCGTCTGTGTTGTTTTCAGTGTTAGAGCTTTTATCTTTCAGTTTGACTATGGTGAGTATTGTTCTAAATCAAGGTTATAGGTTAAACGCTCCCTATTATGACATAGTGATGTGGCGTCGATGGTCGAGTGGTTAGGCTACTGGACTTGGGATTGTGAGATCCTCGGTTCCAATCTTAGCGTAGCTCGGCCCAACGTTGTGTTCCTTTGGGAAAGATGCTTAACACACGTTTTCCCCACTTGACCCAGGTGCAAACGGGTACGCACCCTAACTTTGGAGTAAACGCTTTCTCGAGGCTAGTGTCCAGTCCAGGATGTGATTTTTATCAGGTCATGTTCCACTTCACGCTATAGAAACTGGAATAAGCTCCAGTTCTATGGGCCTTAATTCGCCGCACATTATGATCGTCTGATAAAACTTTAACATATAAATCCCACCCAGTACCCATCTAGTTGGGAGTAATATAATATATATATATATATATATATATATATATATATATATATTTCATTGTTATATTAGTCAGTTCTCAAACCCTGAGATCATCGCCGTGGTGTGGACATGGTCGTTTGCTCTAAACTGCATCACTAACACTAAAGAGACAACCATGCCCCGGGTCGCCCACGTTATATCACAATTATAATCTCCTTGGCTCTCTGGTGTAGTCGCGTCAGTTCTGATTAATTCTTGCCCCCCTCTCTCTCTCTCTCTCTCTCTCTCTCTCTCTCTCTCTCTCTCTCTCTCTCTCTCATTTTTTGTTTCTGTCTATCTGTTTCTCTATTCTTGTGTGGCTCCTCCGCCCTCGCCCCGCCCATTGTTGTTTTTCTCTCTTTTTTTATGTATAATTTCATGTGTTTAGTAAAACCCTTTACGTGTGCAGTCTCTTCGCCCTTTCCTCCCTGTCAGTGACCTGATCATAGTATTCATTAGCAATCAGCAACGTCGTCCCCGACTAGAGGCTGTCGTCTGCTCTGATTTGTTTTCTGCTCTGATTTGTTGTGGTGTCGTCAGAGAGACGGGCAAATAGAGGGAAGAAGAAGTAAGAGGGAACACATTGATTACGTTACGATCAAAACATAGCGTGGTATAGTATTGAATTGCTTCCAAGGGCCTATTTGGAAATACCCTGCAACCTCTGCTTGTACCTCAGGCTTGTAAGTGACTAGTTCTTCATTACTCTAAATACGTGTACAAGAGGCAAAGGTCAGGGGGAATGAAGTCTGGCTTGGCATGCATACTTTCCTCGGAATGATGGATTAAAACTAGCTCCAGACGTAGCACTGGCAGTAAGAGCAACTGTTACTGGATCGTCAGAATTTTGAAGTAAAAAACCATTCGAAGTTGAAGTCAGGGTTTCCTAGTTCCACCTTGTCCATGGAGGTGGATTGCCATCTGGTCCCATCGGAGACGGACGTTAAAAAAGGACGTCCGGTGTGCATATCACAACAATGTGCACGTTAAAGATCCTTGGCTGTTTACAGGGCAGTCGGGGCAAAATTAAAAAGTACTACCGAGATCACTTAGTATTGGATGTGGGTAAATTAAATCAAATCGAATCGAATCAAATCAATGAAGCAGGATGTGGGACATTAATGCCGGATAGATACAGCTGTCCGATGTTCAAATGAATACAAGAAAATTAAGGAAAAACAAACAGACGGACAGAGACAGGGCAGCCAGAGACTCTCTACAAGAACTCACCTGTGTCGAAAGGAACCACCCTTCTAGCTTCCTGGTCAATCTTGTTCCCCACCAAGAGTCGTGAGCACAACTTGTCATTGATGCCATACTGATCGGCTTCCTGGAACCAAGTCTTCGTGCTCCAAAGCTCTCCATGTCTGTGACGTCATAGACGACTATGACCCCGTTCGCATGACGGTAGAAGCTCGCCACGATTGATTTGAAGCTGTAATCCAACGTGAGAGAAATATGAAAGCATTGCACCGGCGGGGGGGAGAGACAGAGAGAGAGAGAGAGAGGGGGTAGGGAGGAGGGAGCAAGAGGCAGACAAAGAGAGGCAGAGAGACACAGACATATAGCCACATACAGACATATAGAGACAAAGACAGAGATATGTAGATTATACAGACGGGGACACATTTTAACAGAGCAGTGGGCCGAGGGGTTTGGCTACTGAACCATGGCGGATTATGAGGTCTCAGATTCGAGTCCTAGAGCAGCTAGATCTAGGTCGGCCGGTATGTTCCTTGGCAAAAACAATTATCACACACATACACATACACATACACACACCCGCTCTCCCACTCGACCCACTAACATTAGCTCGTGAGTAGGCCTACATGTATTATGAGTAAGAATCGGCATCGGACTAGGGGCCTGTCCAGGAGATGAATATTATCACCTCTTTCACTTCATATTTCCACTGCACATGACACTGCACATGACACTGCACATGACACTGCACATGACACTGCACAGACCGATAAGCATTGCCTCTATGAGTCGTGTAATGAATGGTCTTGAAGGAACTTACTTATATATATATATATATATATATATATATATATATATATATATATATATATATATATATATATATATATTATGTGTATATAGTGTGTGTGTAAGTGTATAGTGTGTGTATGTGTGTGTATAGTATGCATTATGTGTGTGTGTGTGTGCATCTTGCGCTGACCTTTCTTGCCCAGCCGTGTCCCAAATCTGGAGCTTGGTCAGCCGTCGCTGCCCATGTCCAACGTTTTGATCTTGAAGTCCACGCCGATGGTGGTGATGTGGGTGGCCGTGAAGGTTTGGTCCATGTACCGCAGCAACAGGGACGTCTTTCCCACACTGCTGTCCCCCACCACCACCAGCTTGAAGAGGTAGGAGTAGTCGTTGGACTGCTGCAGTGGCATCGTGATGGTTGGTTGGTTGGTTGGTTGGTTGGTGATGGTCGTTGGTGATGGTTGGGGAGTCTGTAATGATAATATTGTTTGATTTCATTTGATTTGATTTGATATGATTTGATTTGATTCGATTTATCCACATCCACAACCTAAGGTGATGTCAAGGGATTTGGTAGGATTTTTTTTTTTTTTTAAATTTGCCCGGACTGCCCTGTATGTAAACAGTCAACAGATCTTTAACGTTGTGCTAGTCTGCACACGGGACCTCCCTTTTATTGTCCGTCTCCGATGGGCCTAGGACGTATCGATCCGCCTACCTTGGCCGATGGGGAGAGGGGGAGGGGGAGGGGGGGGGAGATTTTACTTGAAAAAAAAATCAGGAAAATTTTTCAACCGTCGAACCCACTACCTTTTGCATTACCTTTTGGACTACAGAGTCCCCCCGATAATATTGTAATCTATTTATATAACGCTTAGCGTCTCGAACTTTACTGGCTTTTATCTCAGGAACCACTGCATCCACAACCTCCATATTTCGCGTGCAGATTTCAAATTATAGCGCATAAACCCTTTTGATCAAATCAGTATTTTAATCGATTGGAATAAAAAAGATTGTTTTGCCTACGATCCACGAAATTTCTTATTGTTACTATATCGAATGTCTCGATTCCTCGGCACTTGATACCACCCGTAACTACGGTAGTGGTTCTACTTCTGGCTCCAATTATGGCTTGTGTCTACTGTTAGGTTCTACTTCTGGCTTTAACCACAGTCAAAGGCTTGTGTCTACTGTTAGGTTCTAAAAAAAGTACTTCTGGCTTTATGGCTTGTGTCTACTGTTAGGTTCTACTTCTGGCTTTATGGCTTGTGTCTACTGTTAGGTTCTACTTCTGGCTTTATGGCTTGTGTCTACTGTTAGGTTCTACTTCTGGCTTTATGGCTTGTGTCTACTGTTAGGTTCTACTTCTGGCTTTATGGCTTGTGTCTACTGTTAGGTTCTACTTCTGGCTTTATGGCTTGTGTCTACTGTTAGGTTCTACTTCTGGCTTTTGGCTTGTGTCTACTGTTAGGTTCTACTTCTGGCTTTATGGCTTGTGTCTACTGTTAGGTTCTACTTCTGGCTTTATGGCTTGTGTCTACTGTTAGGTTCTACTTCTGGCTTTTTGGCTTGTGTCTACTGTTAGGTTCTACTTCTGGTTTTATGACTTGTGTCTACTGTTAGGTTCTACTTCTGGCTTTTGGCTTGTGTCTACTGTTAGGTTCTACTTCTGGTTTTTGACTTGTGTCTACTGTTAGGTTCTACTTCTGGCTTTTGACTTGTGTCTACTGTTAGGTTCTGTCTTTATGGCTTGTGTCTACTGTTATGTTCTACTTCTGGCTTTTGGCTTGTGTCTACTGTTAGGTTCTACTTGTGGCTTTTTGGCTTGTGTCTACTGTTAGGTTCTACTTCTGGCTTTATGGCTTGTGTCTACTGTTAGGTTCTACTTCTGGCTTTATGGCTTGTGTCTACTGTTAGGTTCTACTTGTGGCTTTTTGGCTTGTGTCTACTGTTAGGTTCTACTTCTGGCTTTATGGCTTGTGTCTACTGTTAGGTTCTACTTCTGGCTTTATGGCTTGTGTCTACTGTTAGGTTCTACTTCTGGCTTTATGGCTTGTGTCTACTGTTAGGTTCTACTTCTGGCTTTATGGCTTGTGTCTACTGTTAGGTTCTACTTCTGGCTTTATGGCTTGTGTCTACTGTTAGGTTCTACTTCTGGCTTTATGGCTTGTGTCTACTGTTTGGAGGTTCTACTTCCAAAGATGGCTTTATGGCTTGTGTCTACTGTCAGGTTCTACTTCTGGCTTTATGGCTTGTGTCTACTGTCAGGTTCTACTTCTGGCTTTATGGCTTGTGTCTACTGTTAGGTTCTACTTCTGGCTTTATGGCTTGTGTCTACTGTTAGGTTCTACTTCTGGCTTTTAATGGCTTGTGTCTACTGTCAGGTTCTACTTCTGGCTTTATGGCTTGTGTCTACTGTTAGGTTCTACTTCTGGCTTTTGGCTTGTGTCTACTGTTTATGTTCTACTTCTGGCTTTATGGCTTGTGTCTACTGTTAGGTTCTACTTCTGGCTTTATGGCTTGTGTCTACTGTTAGGTTCTACTTGTGGCTTTATGGCTTGTGTCTACTGTTAGGTTCTACTTCTGGCTTTTGGCTTGTGTCTACTGTTATGTTCTACTTGTGGCTTTTGGCTTGTGTCTACTGTTAGGTTCTACTTGTGGCTTTTGGCTTGTGTCTACTGTTAGGTTCTACTTCTGGCTTTATGGCTTGTGTCTACTGTTATGTTCTACTTCTGGCTTTATGGCTTGTGTCTACTGTTAGGTTCTACTTCTGGCTTTATGGCTTGTGTCTACTGTTAGGTTCTACTTCTGGCTTTTTGGCTTGTGTCTACTGTTAGGTTCTACTTGTGGCTTTTGGCTTGTGTCTACTGTTAGGTTCTACTTGTGGCTTTTTGGCTTGTGTCTACTGTTAGGTTCTACTTGTGGCTTTTTGGCTTGTGTCTACTGTTAGGTTCTACTTTAGGTTCTACTTGTGGCTTTTTGGCTTGTGTCTACTGTTAGGTTCTACTTGTGGCTTTTTGGCTTGTGTCTACTGTTAGGTTCTACTTGTGGCTTTTTGGCTTGTGTCTACTGTTAGGTTCTACTTCTGGCTTTATGGCTTGTGTCTACTGTTAGGTTCTACTTGTGGCTTTTTGGCTTGTGTCTACTGTTAGGTTCTACTTGTGGCTTTTGGCTTGTGTCTACTGTTAGGTTCTACTTCTGGCTTTTTGGCTTGTGTCTACTGTTAGGTTCTACTTCTGGCTTTATGGCTTGTGTCTACTGTTAGGTTCTACTTCTGGCTTTTGGCTTGTGTCTACTGTTAGGTTCTACTTCTGGCTTTTTGGCTTGTGTCTACTGTTAGGTTCTACTTGTGGCTTTTGGCTTGTGTCTACTGTTAGGTTCTACTTCTGGCTTTTTGGCTTGTGTCTACTGTTATGTTCTACTTCTGGCTTTTTGGCTTGTGTCTACTGTTAGGTTCTACTTCTGGCTTTTGGCTTGTGTCTACTGTTAGGTTCTACTTCTGGCTTTTGGCTTGTGTCTACTGTTAGGTTCTACTTCTGGCTTTTTGGCTTGTGTCTACTGTTAGGTTCTACTTCTGGCTTTATGGCTTGTGTCTACTGTTATGTTCTACTTCTGGCTTTATGGCTTGTTCTACTGTTAGTTCTACTTCTGGCTTTTGGCTTGTGTCTACTGTTATGTTCTACTTCTGGCTTTATGGCTTGTGTCTACTGTTATGTTCTACTTCTGGCTTTTGGCTTGTGTCTACTGTTAGGTTCTACTTCTGGCTTTTTGGCTTGTGTCTACTGTTATGTTCTACTTCTGGCTTTTGGCTTGTGTCTACTGTTAGGTTCTACTTCTGGCTTTTGTCTTGTGTCTACTGTTAGGTTCTACTTCTGGCTTTTGGCTTGTGTCTACTGTTAGGTTCTACTTCTGGCTTTTGGCTTGTGTCTACTGTTAGGTTCTACTTCTGGCTTTTGGCTTGTGTCTACTGTTAGGTTCTACTTCTGGCTTTATGGCTTGTGTCTACTGTTAGGTTCTACTTCTGGCTTTATGGCTTGTGTCTACTGTTAGGTTCTACTTCTGGCTTTATGGCTTGTGTCTACTGTTAGGTTCTACTTCTGGCTTTTATGGCTTGTTTTTGTCTTGTGTCTACTGTTAGGTTCTACTTCTGGCTTTTTGGCTTGTGTCTACTGTTAGGTTCTACTTCTGGCTTTTGGCTTGTGTCTACTGTTAGGTTCTACTTCTGGCTTTTGGCTTGTGTCTACTGTTAGGTTCTACTTCTGGCTTTTGGCTTGTGTCTACTGTTAGGTTCTACTTCTGGCTTTTGGCTTGTGTCTACTGTTAGGTTCTACTTCTGGCTTTTGTCTTGTGTCTACTGTTTTGGTTCTACTTCTGGCTTTTGTCTTGTGTCTACTGTCAGGTTCTACTTCTGGCTTTTGTCTTGTGTCTACTGTTAGGTTCTACTTCTGGCTTTTGTCTTGTGTCTACTGTTAGGTTCTACTTTTGTCTTGTGTCTTTTAGGTTCTACTTCTGTGTCTACTGTTAGGTTCTACTTCTGGCTTTTGTCTTGTGTCTACTGTTAGGTTCTACTTCTGGCTTTTTGTCTTGTGTCTACTGTCAGGTTCTACTTCTGGCTTTTGGCTTGTGTCTACTGTTAGGTTCTACTTGTGGCTTTATGGCTTTTGTCTATTGTTAGGTTCTACTTGTGGCGTTTGGCTTGTGTCTACTGTCAGGTTCTACTTGTGGCTTTTGGCTTGTGTCTACTGTTAGGTTCTACTTCTGGCTTTTGGCTTTTGTCTATTGTTAGGTTCTACTTGTGGCTTTTGGCTTGTGTCTACTGTTAGGTTCTACTTGTGGCTTTATGGCTTTTGTCTACTGTTAGGTTCTACTTCTGGCTTTTGGCTCGTTCACTTAACCTTTCATCGTGCTGCTATTTCGTCTGATTTCATCCTGAAATCACTGCATAATAATGTGGTGGACTGAGTAAATTTCAGCGAACTACAACTACAAATACGGCTTTATCGCTCATGTTTTATAAGTGTTGATTTTTGTTACCGTGAAAGAGTCCGTCCCCCCCCCAAACCGTTTTATAATAATAATTATACCTTAATTCTGTTGCAGTCGATAAAATAAACCAAGATACATGTATGAAGATGTGGCGTCGATGGCCGAGCATGAGGTCTCGAGTTCGAATCCTAGCAAAGCCATGTCCGACGTTGTGTTCCTTGGGAAAGACACTTAACACGCCTTTCCCCACTCTTCCCAGGTGCAAATGGGTACACGCACTGGCTTGGATAAAAAAAACCTGGGTCAGACTAGCTTCCTGGCCAGGAGGTGATTATTGTCACCTGTTTCGCTTCACACTACAGAAACCTGGATAAGCTCTGGCTCTATTGGCCTTAAGGGCCTTGAAGGAACTTTACTTTACCTTACATGTATGAAGGCCCCCCCCCCCCCACCATCCCCTAGAGTGATTTCATTCCTTTCTCTACCCTTAGCTTTTGAGATATGATACAATATTATTATTCGTGTCATTTGTGGTAAAGTATCATATTATTATGCATGTCATTTGTGGAAAAGTATCATATTATTATGCGTGTCATTTGTGGAAAAGTATCATATTATTATGCGTGTCATTTGTGGAAAAGTATCATATTATTATGCGTGTCATTTGTGGAAAAGTATCATATTATTATGCGTGTCATTTGTGGAACAGTATATTATTATTTTAGGTTGCGAACTTTATCGCAGCGGCTGCACAGTTTTCGCACTGGGAATCACGCTCATCTTGCAGAAGTGGCGAGAGCTGTCTAATATTATATAATACATTTCCCCGCCTGTGAGTAGAATTTTTCATTCGCCTACGTCGCCATTTTGTAATCGTACCGTTCACTCTACTTAACTCGCGTAACCCTCAGTATCGAATATGTATTACGTGATCTACTAATCGTACTTGGTATCACCCTGGATGTAACATGCTTATTGTCATAACAATAACAATAATAATAATGCTGTTATAATCCTCTCCTCCACCGGCGGCTTTTGACGGGGGCGTGTCACAATAACATACTCCCAGATCTCAATTAGCAGGTGGGACTTACACAGATGTTGCAAGCCGGTGACAAAATTGCTTGCCGTCTCATTGCCTGCAGCAGCTCTTTGGGGCGGCAGTGTCTTGTATGTCGCTCTGCCATGTATTTATTTTGGGACTTGGACTGGGCTGAGCTGGCAATGTAGAAGAAGCTGTTATCCAATCGGCTTCCAGCAGGCAGTTGCCAGAAGGTGGTCATTCTGACGTACCTGTGATTTTGTTTCCACGGTCAGTTGACAGAAGGTGGTCGTTCTGACGTACCTGTGATTTTGTTTCTACGGTCAGTTGACATAAGGTGGTCGGTCATTCTCACCCACTTGTCACCTGGTTTCACGGTGTGACTCCTAGCATGAAAGCAAGTGTAGATCTTGCCGCCAATATTTTAATTAGCTTAGCGGGCAGTTTGCGGGTATTTTTCGGTAGATCCTATACTCTCGTTTCCTGTCACTCTTTTACATTATATATCTTTTATTTTCCTGTTTCTTCTTGACTCACATTGAGATAACTGCACATGGCGGGGAGGGGGGGGGTCAATTCCAATCAATTAATCAGTTTTGAACACTGAGCGTTTGACGGGCCTTGCTGGCAGGTCCTACTTCTTTCTTTTCACTTTTTTCATTCATTGTTCATCTTGCTGTTTTGTTTCCGATAAAGTCACTCTGAGATCACCGGCGCACATTACGGTGGACGCGGTAAGTTTCGATGAGACAAATGAAATTGTTAACAAGTAATGGGGAACGTGTTCGAGTCTAAACGGCTTGCTGATGATGAGGATTCAACAGAGTTTCAGACAGCTTGTGGCGGGGCGGTTGGCGGGCGTTGCTGGTAGGTCCCAATTCTTTCCTTTCTTTTTCCTTCTTTAACCTATCTTTCATCTTCCTGTTTCTTCTTAAAATTCATCGTGAGATCGCTGCAATGGTGGACGGGGTGAAAGTCAATCGGGAGAAGAAAAAAAAAAAGAAGATAACTTGTAATTTTTGTTGTTGTTATTCCTGCCTTGCAAAAAATATGTTACTGAAGGTAGTCGGACACTAAAAAACAAACTTTGTAATAGGATTTGGTTCAAAACCTGATTACAGGAAGAAGTTTAAAGTCCACACGTACCCTGATATCATCGACTTTATTAATAGACGTCGATGATGAACAAAATTAAATGAAAGAAAACAAAAAAGAAGATGAAACCATCCATTAAAAACAACCAAACAAACAAAAAAAACAAAATTAAAACAGACATTCAATAACCAAGCCTCCCCCCCCTCCCCTCCCCTCATTTATTCCTCGAACTCACAGACAAATTTAATTCGTATAAATATTCTTTACAAAGCACCCGAACCCCCTCCCTTCCCCGTTTTGATAAAAAAAACCCAAACAAACATAACTCGAACAGATCAATAACCCCAGTCAAAGATTCTGCACGTGCAGTAATGTGATTCTAGTCTCTTTGCCCTAGCAAACGGTAAAGTTATTCAAGAGAGAATAAAAAAAAACATTAATGGATCGGTAGAATCAGATTTGTGAAATCGTCACGACCAAACTGAAAAAAAGTGATATCTATCAAATCCCCCCCCCCCCGACACCCCCATTCCTCCTCCCCCTTTTGTTGTCTACATGAAATCACGCACACACACATACACTTTACGCACTATCTCACACACACACGTGAGTGCACTCCACATTTACCTACACACACACATACACTTTACGCACCATCTCACACACACACACGTGAGTGCACTCACATTTACCTACACACACACATACACTTTACGCACCATCTCACACACACGTGAGTGCACTCACATTTACCTACACACACACACATACACTTTACGCACCATCTCACACACACACGTGGAGTGCACTCACATTTACATACACACACACA
>JAXRKP010000076.1:62500-72500 GCA_037039925.1 Doris montereyensis | reverse complement strand
GATACAGATACTAATCGTTTCCGTCTGCTCTGTTATTCTCTAGAAACAGTACCCGCTACCTTATCTAGGACGGTCGGCGGGCGGTACCGGTAGGTCCTACAGACTTTCAGACAGACCGGTCACCTGATCTTGTTTGAATTCCCTCAAAATTCCACCCCGAGCTCACCACATATACATGGACGGAGTTGTGTTTCCCCTCTTCAACCTTCATGTCCAATTCCCAATCTGTTGTGTGTGTGTGTGTGTATGTGTATATATGTGTGTGTGTATGTGTGTGTATGTGTGTATGTATGTGTATGTGTGTATGTGTGTGTATGTGTATGTGTGTGTATGTGTGTGTACGTTTGTGTATGTGTGTGTATGTGTGTGTATGTGTGTAAAATGTGTGTATATGTGTGTTTGTGTCTGTGTGTATGTATGTGTGTGTGTGTTTATTGTTGGCGGGGCTACTGGTAGGTCATACCTCTTTGATTTCACTCTTAGGTCATCTCTATCTACGTTTCCTCTTCACTCATCCGTAGATCACCGTCTATTATGATCAACACGGTCGATTCCAAGAAAGCAAACAATTTGCAGCAATGGGAAAAGGACAACCTAAGCTCTTATGAATGATGAGTGGGCCTGGGAGGGGGAGAGAAAGAGAAAAAAAAAAAGGGAAAATTAGTGAGTGTGTGTGTGTGTGTGTGTGTGAGTGTGTGTGTGTTTGTGTGTGTGTGTGTGAGAGAGAGAGAGAGAGAAAGAGAGAGAGAGAGAAGAGAGAGAGAGAGAGAGAGAGAGAGAGAGAGAGAGAGAGAGAGAGAGAGAGAGAGAGAGAGAGAGAGAGAGAGAGAGAGAGAGAGAGAGCAGAGCAGAGAGCAGAGAGCAGAGAGCAGAGAGCAGAGGGAGCAGAGAGCAGAGAGCAGAGAGAGAGAGAAAGAGAAAGAGAAAAGAGAAAGAGAGAAGAGAAAGAGAAAGAGAAAGAGAGATAGAGGTGAAAGAGAGCGAAGAAGGAGAAAATGATTCATTGATTGAGTGCGGCTGACATGAAACCAAGAAAAGGACATTATACAATATTACAACTTATTATTTTGTTTTGCTAGGACTTATCCCCTGAGTTATTAGCTCGGTAAATCCGAGATTTAGTCGGGGCTCCATTTTATCAGCGCCAAGAAAAGTCTAAGATTACGCGGTTTTGCTACCAGCACCACCTCCCAAATCCTCGTCCCCATTTTCCCCCATCCTCCTCCCTCCCCCCTCGTCCCCTCTCCCCCATCCTCCTCCCTCCCCCCCTCGTCCCCTCTCCCCTATCCTCCTCCCTCCCCCCCTCCCTGGTCTGTGGATTAGCTATCCCGCCACCATTGTTAGCGCCAGTACCCTGAGCGGCAGTTTTTGGTTTTTATGATTTATCTTGGGTTCCAATTCTGTCCTTCCTTTAAGATTTGTTTCACCTCCCTTTCTGTTTTTTGTTTTTTTACTTTTCTTCCTTCTTTTTTCCTCCTTCTAAACTCCCCATTCCTGCCTTTCTCTGATTTTACCATTCTTCTTCTCCCATTGTCCCTTTCCTGTCTTTCTTCGATTTTCCCTTCATGTTTCCATTCTGTCTTTGATTCCTTCCTTTTGGCTTTCTTTGATTTCCTTTCTTTTCTTTCTTGATTCCCCCCTTTCTGGCTTTGATTCCCCCTTTCTCTTCCATTATTTCTCGAACTTTGATTTTTCATTTCTTCTTTCTGTGATTCCCCCCTTCCTTTTTTCTTTAATTTTCCCCTTCCACCCTTTTCTTGATTTTTCATTTCCTTTGATTCCCTTTCTGTGATTTTCCCCTTGATTCCTTTTTTTTCTTTTTTATTCCCCTTTATGGCTTTCTTTGATTCCCCCCTTCTGTTTTCTTTCTTTCATTTGTCCCCCATCCTTTCCCTTCCATTTCTTTCTTAAAATTTATTCTCCCCTTCCATTTTTTTCAATAACCCCCCCCCCTGATTGTCCATCCATGTTATTATGGTTCAATTTCAATGAAAAACAGAACCAACACCGTGAGATCATCGCATGTTATTTTGGTGGAAGGTAAAATATTAATGTCAATAATAATCACCGCATGTTATTATGATGGAAAGGGTCAATTTCAAATTTTTATTGTCCCCTCATCCCAGTAACAAACAAAGATTAATAATTTCTTTCATTGTCCCTTGCTAATATGACGTTGTTTTTATTGTCCCCCTTATATTTCGTTTCTTTCATTGTCATAAATCCGCCGGTTTTTTCTTTCATTTGTCCTTGAATTTTTCTTTAATTTCCTCCTGAATTTCTTTTTTAATGTCTCAGTCAGAGGCATGGAGAATAATTCGATAATAATAATAAGATTTGTCCCCTGGTCAATTTCAAATGTTAAACGAATGAAGTACCGTGAGATCATCGCTGAGATTATGCCCTATACGACAGTGTATAATTTAATAATAATAAGTAATCCTGAAAGAAACGCCGTGGAGATCACCGCAGTAATAATTATGGTGGAAGGGGTAAATTTCAATGAAAAACAGAACCAACACTGAGATCATGGTGGTGGTGGTATAATGGTGGTGGTGGTAAATAATGAATAATAAGAAAAACCGTAATAGATCAATAATAGTAATAATGATGGAAAGGGTCAATAATGAAATTATTATAAAATCAGCACAAAACAAAACAATGATAATAGGTGGTAATAAACAAAATGGTGGTGGTGGTCAGGCTCTCGATGACCACTAAAACAATGACGTTGGTGGTTATACGCCTTCCTGGTTGGTCCTAATAATGGTGGTAACAGCGATTATAATAATAATAATGGTGTTTTGTTTGTTTTTGTTTGAGTGGTGAATTTTGTTTTGGTTTTGGATGATAATAATAATTGATGATGATGATGATGATGATGATGATGATGATGATAATTATAATAGTAATAATAAAAATAATAATTATAATAGTAATAATAATAACAATAATAATAATAGTAATAATAATATTAATAATAATAATAAACCAAAAATAAAAATAATAACAATAATAATAATAAGAATCAGCCCTAATAATGGACAGTGATAATAATTTAATAATGATAATACTGATAATGATAATAATGTAATGATAAGGATAAGGATAATCAGATGATGATGATGATATGATGATGATAGTATGATAGTAGATGAGATAATGATAATAGTAATAATAATAAATTAACAAAAATAGTTCAGGCTCATGAACAATGACAAACTGGTGGTGGTGGTGGTGGTGGTGGTCTTCCACTGTCATGTGGATTAGCGATTATTATCGAGCAAATCCGTCTGTGGTTTCTTTTTTATTTGTTTGTTTGGTTTTGTTTTGTGGTGGTGGACTGAGCAGTGGGCCGTCAGGTGTGGTGGTGATACACACATGGTGGTGGTGGTAAGATGGTGGTGGTCAAACTAGCTACTAGGGTAATGGTGGTAATAACACCTTTTTCATATAGCATGTGGTCAAAGTGGTGGTGGTGGTGGTGGTTATGTGGTGGTGGTCAGAGGTAAAGTGGTCTCAACCCAAAGGTCGTGGTTCGGTGGTGGGCGGTTAACACATTTCTCGATTTCGGCAGTGGTGGTGGTCCCCTCCCCTCCCACAACCCCCCCTGGCTCAGGTAGGAAGTGGTGGTGGTGGACGAGATTATAAAAAAAGGAGTGGTGGTTCTTAGTGTGCACTTAACGGTGGCCTGTTTAGGTCTAGGTGGTGAAGTGGTGGTCCACAAACTTTTGGTGATGATGATAGGTTGATGATCTTGATGATGATGATGAAAGAGATGATGAAACCCAAAACAGGCCAGGCATGATGATGATAATTATAAAGACAGGCCAGGCATCAACAATAATAATAATAGGCCAGGCATGGGTAAAAAAAAAATAATAATCAATAATAATAGTAATAGTAATTTCTCAATAGTAATAATAATAAATAATAATAAGGAAATAATTCCAAGACTCAATCAATATTATTCTAAATGATAATAATAATAACAAATAATAATGATAATGATAATTAGTGATAATAATAATAAAAAATAATACTGATAATGATAATGAGCCTACGTCATGAATTACTATGATAAGGATTTCCTAAAGGATAATCATGATATTTCATCTTTGATGATGATGATGATGATGATGATCGATGAAGCGATGATGATGATGATAATGATATCAGTAATAATAATAAATTAACAAAAATACTTCAGGCTCTTTCGCAATGACAAGCAGCTGTCCAGCTGCTCGTTTGTTTTTTATGGCTCTGCTCCAATCAGCTGCTGCCTCAGCTGCTGCTGCTGCTTTGCTGGCTGCCGCTGCCTGCTACACTGATGTAGCGATTATTATGCCGCTGAGCAAATGCCGTGTTATGGTGTCTCCTTTTATTTGTTTGTTTGGTTTTTCTTTTGTTTTTTTTTGCTGCTTCTGTCTGCGCGATTTGTTTTGACTGCCGCTGCCGCTGCTGTGCATTGCTGTCAGGTGCAAATAACTGTATTAGCACACACGGGAGGCAGGCAGACTTGCTGAACCATAAGATCACTGTGTGGTCAAACTTGGAATGACTATGGAACATGTTCAAATGTCCTCAACATTTTATACTCCCCACCTGATAATAACACCTTTTTTCAAAAGCATGCTGGTGAGATAAAGGACGCGTTGGACGGGAGTTGATTTCCTAAACCTGCCATTTGAACGGACCATTACAGTCCAGAGGACCATTGCATGTTCGTTATGCTGACTCAACCCAAAGGTCGTGGTTCGAAGCTGCTGCTACGGTTAACACATTTTTCCGATTTTACTCGTTGCGAGTTGACCGTACATGTTCTTGAGGACCCCCTCCTCCCCAACCCCCCTGGCCTGTAAGGGAGGAAGATAAACATGCTAGTCTGATCGGAGACGTTGATTATGCTTGCTGCTGGACCGTTGCATGCTGCGTGTGCAGTTGCTTACACTGTTGTGTTGTAACGAGCCATTACCTGTTTACAAGGCAGTCCAGGCAAAAAGTTGCTCAAGCGGAAAAATTCTCTTGTTTCCCACAAACTTTTTCTCTTTTCATTTTTCTTGTTGACCGTTTTTTTTATTACATAGGTTGTACATTTGGTTTTTACATGTTATCGAAATCAAATCTACGTGATTGTGTCAAAAGCAGGCCAGAATGGGTTACAAACCACAAACAATTCCAGGCATGGGTACAAATATTTAAAACCAAAGAGCGGTTTGTAACTGCATGGGAACAAATAAAACTTCATTTTGCAGACGACCTCTCTGCGTTGGCCAGGCATGGGTAAGGACCTGCTAAAGGCAGGCCAGGGACCTGCTGCATGTTGCTGTAAGGGACCATTACATGTTCGTTGTTATGCTGCTGCATGTTGCTGTTCTGCTGCTGCTGCTGCTATTGCTGTTGCTGGACCATTACATGTTGTCATAATCCATCTCCTTGCTGCTGCTGCTGCTGCTGCTATTTGGTTGTTAGGGAAGGTGTGTGCTGGTGTGTGTGTGCTGCTGTGTATATGTGTGCTGCTGCTGCTGTGTATGTGTGCACATGTGTGGGGGTGTGTATATATATGATGAGTGCTGAGACTGTTGCTGCTGACATACTGACAGACAGGCAGACAGACAGACAGATGGACAGACTGCTGCTGCTTCTGCTGCTGCTGCTGCTGCGGCAGCGGCAGCGGCTGCTGCTGCTGTTGCTGCTGCTGCTGCTGCTGCTGGCTACTGCTGCTGCTGCTGCTGCTGCAGCTGCTGCTGCTGCTGCTGCTGCTGCCGCTGCTGCTGCTGCTGCTGCTGCTGCTGCTGCTGCTGCTGCCACCTGCTGCTGCTGCCGCTGCTGCTGCTGCTGCTGCTGCTGCTGCTGCTGCTGTTTGCTGCTGCTGCTGCTGCTGCTGCTGCTGCTGCTACTGATAATGGCTATTAATGGGGTATCACCTGGTGCAGCGAAAATGAAATCTTTACGCCCCTTCCGTGTATCATATTTCTTGCTAAAAGTCGAGAGCTATCATCATGCTTGTAGCCATTATGCGTACTGTGTAAAGATACAGATATCAAGTATATGACACTCTATTAACATTAACGAACACACTTTTAAAACAAAAAAAGAATATTCATTAAATTCATTCTCAAAAACAATGATCAAAGCCACAACCACCGTTTCCCCTCCCCCCACCCCCCAGCAGCTCAACAACTCCCCAACAAAACAGCCACAAAACAAACGGCAAGAATAATTAAATAAAATAATACAAATTACAAACAAGGCCTTGTATATGGGTCGCAGAAGAGCGAGAGAAGTAGATTAATGGTTCCTGTTTGAGGGGACAAGTATTAGAAAGTAAGATTAATGGTTCCTGTTTGAGGGACAAAGTATTAGAGAAGTAGATTAATGGTTCCTGTTTTAGGCCCTGGTATTAGAAAGTAGATTAAACGGTTCCTGTTTAGTGACAATTATTAGAGAAGAAGATTAATGGTTCCCTAACTTTAGGAACAATTGTTAATGAAGTCAGACCAGGGCTAGATTAAAATGAAAGCAGATACAGAGAAATGATGCTAGTGTGAACTCAGGAATGTTAGTCTATGCTGACGTAATCCAGGCTTGATAACACAATCTTTGGCCAAATCCATCTGTTCACTCCATATACATGCCACAACATGTTTTCCACATCTCCATTTCAGGAACGAAATAATGACATTCTTCTCTTCTCTCTCTCTTCTCTTCTCCCTTTCTCTCTCTCTCTCTCTCTCTCTCTCTCTCTCTCTCTCTCTCTCTCTCTCTCTCTCTCTCTCTCTCTCTCTCTCTCTCTCTCTCTCTCTCTCTCTCTCTCTCTCTCTCTCTCCCTCTCTCATACATACCATCCCAACCTGCAACTATCTTTGAATTAAACACCAACGAATGCCTCTTGTAAACCAATCAGCAATCAATTCAAAAAGTCTATTTTAGAATCTTTCAGACTAGTAAAGATGTCACACAAAGCCTTGAATATCTCAACAATCACTGATTTCTCACTACATTCATTTCATTCTCTTTTTTCTTTTTCTTTTGCTCCTTCTTTCCTCCTACTCCTGCTCTTGCCGTCCTTATCCCCATGATTTATCCATCTTTCCTTCTTTTTCAATTTTTCAACCTCCCTTATTGGCTCTAGCCAATCGCAGAGCAACACGTCAACATCGCTTGATGCCCCATTTTCTTGCTGTCACCTGGGCTTGTCAATGTCCACTGTCATCAGTTATGTCAACACAGGACCCACCAGAGCAGTCAGGTTCGCGGTCAACATGGCCGCAGAAACATGACGCACATCGAACATGAGCCCCACGCCGGGGATCAAATGAAGTGACCGACTGATCTCGACACCCCCCCTCCCCCACTTGCCCTGAATCCCTGTCTGTCCTCTTGTTTGACCATCCATCTTGAACTTTAACAGCGGGAATCTTCCATCCACTCTTTGACCGTTGCTACTATTGGGATGGAGTAACTGTTACCGCTGATGTCAGAGCTAGATCTTATGTCTACAGCTGCGTCTAATAAGAAGATGAAGTCGTGAGATGTGTGAATATGTAAGTGTTTGCAAGGAAAGACAGCAGGAAAGATGAATAGATAGATAGATAGATAGATAGATAGATAGATAGAGAGAGGAAAGATGAGAGGAAAGAGAGAGAGAGAGATGAGATGAGATGAGAGATAGATAGAGAGAGAGAGAGAGAGAGAGAGAGAGAGAGAGGAGAGGGAGGGAGGAAAGGAAATTGTTTCTCTCTGTCTGTGTTGTGTATATCTGAAGGTTTGTCGGTCTGTCTGTCTGTCTATCTGTCTGTCTATATGTCTGTCTGTCTCTCTTCTCTCTCTCTCTCTTTCTCCCTCCTCTTCTCCCCCCCCCCTCTCTTTCTCTCTCTCTCTCACACACACACACACACACACACACATACACACATTCACTAGCATTTATACACGCACAGATACACACACACTCAGGTGATCTTGTCGAAAATCCACAATGGAAGCATTCAGTGTCCCAAGGGCCTTGAGCCTTTCTATTCTTGTCTTACTTGGATCTATGCACGTCGCATCGTTCTTAACGAAACGAACAGAAACAAAGAAAAAAAGAAAAGAAAGAAAGAAAAGTAGGGGGCAATCATTCTACTTCTGTTTGTATGACACCGCGTTGGTTTATATTGTACTTATAAGGCGTTGTAGCTGGCCTCGTAGTGTCGTGAGGTGGTAACCGAGATGACACTGGTTCAAGCCCCAACGGCTGGCACAGGTTGGGCGTCCCCCAATACCTTTGTACTTTTTAGGAAAGGTACTTTCACTCTACTTTCCTCACTTGACTCAGGTGTGAACGAGTACCCAGCTATAGGTAGAGAAGGATCTTGTCAGAGTGTTAGTGGCTTATGTACTGTATGCTCCCATCGGGAGTTGAGAAGGACTCTGAATGAAATGGCCTGCTGGGGTGGATAAATGATGTTACAGTCGGTGACCTTTGCCCTTGTGCGAGGATACGGACTCTGCCCCCATCTTTATCTTGATCTTCTTTTTTTACTTTCTTATTGTACTTTTTTTTTAGGACTCGTTGGTCCAGGGCAAACTATCGGCTCTGAACCGAAAGGTAGTAGTTGTGGGTTCGCCCCACCAACGATTCAAAAACTTTCTCGAGTTGTTTTCGAGCAAAATCCCCCCCACCATCCTGGTCCAGGTAAGTAGATCGACACGACCTAGTCCCATCGGAGACGGACGACGATAAGGAGGCCCCGTGTGTAGATCACAATACTTTTCTGTGCACGTTAAAATCCCATGGCTGTTTACAAGGCAGTCAGGGCAGGATTGAAAAATCTTACCAACCCCCCCCCCCACCCTCCCCCACCCCGAAATCACCTTAGTCGTGGATGTGAGTAAATCAAATCAAAATCTGAGTTCGATGTTTTGACGACTCTGGGTATGTGGGTATGGCGTCTGTCTGTCATGATAGTTACCTAGTTGGCCCACACTCGTCCAGTCTCTGTCCACACACACACATTTGTAAATGTGTTGTTCCTGTGTGGGGTTGGGAAAATGTGAATAATTGCTGTAAAAGCTGTTATAGCGCTAAGCCTCTTAAAGGTCGGCTAATCATGGGCGAAGGAACACCGGAAGTGCCTACTACGAATACGGGAAGCCATCTCGGAATTTTTTTCATCACGATCCTGAGTTTTATCAGAAGATCTTTTTTTGTATTTAAACATTTCTCCTCCTACTCCTGCCTACCCCTCCTCCTCTTATTCCTCCACCTCCTCCTCCTCTTCCTTTTCCTCCTCCTCCTCCTCCTCCCTCCTCCTCCTCCTCCTCTCCTCCTCTCCTCCCCTCCCCTCCTCTCTTTTTATTTCCATCCCAGGAACGACAAGTACTTTGTCTGGAATCGTGTTTCATTAGTTGTTGTTGTTGTTGTTGTTGTTGTTGTTGTTGTTGTTGTCGTCACTATTTGTCTTCCTCGCGACCATCACCGCCGCCACCACTATTACATCTCCCATTGTATGGGTTTTTTGAAGAGCCCCGCGCTGTCGGTCGTCGGACAGTCCGTCGGTCGGTCGGTCGGCTTGTTGGTAGGTTTTACTTCGTTTCTTTTACTCTTTCACTTATTATTATCTTCCACCAAGCTGTTTCCTCTCCATTCCTCCTCCGAACACTGAAAATCATTTCAATAATTTCAGTTAATCTAAGCTTGCTGTTTCCTCTCAATTCATCCCAAGAACACTGAAAATCATTTCAATAATTTCAGTTAATCTGACACTTGCTGTTTCCCTCTCAATTCATACCCCGAACACTGAAAATCATTTCAATAATTTCAGTTAATCTGACCTTGCTGTTTCCTCTCAATTCATCCCCGAACACTGAAAATCATTTCAATAATTTCAGTTAATCTGACATTGCCGTTTCCCTCTCAATTCATCGTGAGATCACCGCATGATATGGTGGACAATGGACAGGGCACATTTCAATGAATAGGCATTTCATTTCACGAACGGAAATGATTCCAATG
>JAXRKP010000076.1:47500-52500 GCA_037039925.1 Doris montereyensis | reverse complement strand
GAGTTTATATTGAACTAGATCTAGATTTGCGATTGAGTACTGAATGGTTACTCACGGGGTGGGGGGTAGGGGTAAGGGGGCTTCCGACAACAATCAGTGTCAGTTGTCCAGAGGCAAGCTATCGGCCTCTCAACCAACAGGTAGAAAAATGTTTTTTTTTTTTTCGAGCAAAATTTACTCCCCCCCCCCCCCTCCCCTCCCCTAGTGCAGGTATTTGTATCGACACCTAGGCCCATCGGAGACAGACGATAAATAGAGGTACTGTGTACATCACAACACTCTGTGCACCTTAAAGATCCTTTGGCTGTTTACATTCAATCACCCCCCCAAAAAAAAAAAAAAAAATTGAAATAATCCGAGATCACTATAGTGGTGGATGTGGGTAAATCAAATCAAATCCGCCGTTCATTTTTAAAAATATTTATTTGTGCGTCGTTTTATCTTGTCCCATCTTCGTGGGCGGTTGTCGAGCGCAAGGGTGCTGGTAGGTCTTACTCCTTTCTTTCACTTCTCTTTCACCTTGCCGTGTCCTCTTAATTCAACCTGGAGATCACCACATAATTATGATGGACATGGTAAATTTCATTTAAGGAATTTAGTAAGTTTCTCTAACCTTTGCTTTATAATTTCAGCCTTTAGTATGGTATGCACACATACAAACACGCGCGCACACCCACCCACACACACACTCACACACACATACACACACTGGAAGGTAAAATGAGAACTGGTAAAGAAAGATATCACACACAAACACACACATATACACACCGGCAGGTTGAAGGGGAACTGATAAAGAAAGAAAGAAAATAGACACACGCGCGCGCACACACACACACACACACACACACACACAAACACACACACACATGTAATACAAAGTAGACCTAAATTAAGAAATGATAATATACATGATTATTTTATAAACGCTAAAAAAGCAACACGGCGTTTCAAAATTGATTCAGAATTATAATAATAATATTATTGCGCACATGCAATTCCGTTAAAGTAGATCTAGACACGATACGATTATGATGTTGAACGCATTCCTTCTTTCCACCGGAAGCATTTCAGCTAGGAATTCAATAAGGAGAATTAAGGTAAACACGATTTGAAGTTGTGAAGATTGGTCGTGTGAGGGAGGTGAGAGAGAGAGAGAGAGAGAGAGAGAGAGAGAGAGAGAGAGAGAGAGAGAGAGAGAGAGAGAGAGAGAGAGAGAGAGAGAGAGAGAGAGAGAGAGAGAGAGAGAGAGAGAGAGAGGAGAGAGAGACAGAGAGAGAGAGAGAGAGAGAGAGAGAGAGAGAGAGAGAGAGAGAGAGAGAGAGAGAGAGAGAGAGAGAGAGAGAGACAGAGACAGAGACAGAGACAGAGACAGAGACAGAGAGAGAGAGAGAGAGAGAGAGAGAGAGAGAGAGAGAGAGAGAGAGAGAGAGAGAGAGAGAGAGAGAGAGAGAGAGAGAGAGAGAGAGAGAGAGAGAGAGAGAGAGAGAGAGAGAGAGAGAGAGAGAGAGAGAGACAGACAGACAGACAGACAGACAGACAGACAGACAGACAGACAGACAGACAGACAGACAGACAGACAGACAGACAGACAGACAGACAGACAGACAGACACAGACAGACAGACAGACAAACAGGCAGAGAAAGAGAGACAGTGTGTGTGAGTGAGAGAGAGAGAGAGAGAGAGAGAGAGAGAGAGAGAGAGAGAGAGAGAGAGAGTGAGAGAGAGAGAGAGAGAGAGAGAGAGAGTGAGAGAGAGAGAGAGAGGGAGGGAGGGAGGGAGGGAGAGGGAGAGAGGGAGAGAGGAGAGGGAGGGAGAGAGAGAGAGAGAGAGAGAGAGAGAGAGAGAGAGAGAGAGAGAGAGAGAGAGAGAGAGAGAGAGAGAGAGAGAGAGAGAGAGAGAGAGAGAGAGAGAGAGAGAGAGAGAGAGAGAGAGAGAGAGAGAGAGAGAGAGAGAGAGAGAGAGAGAGAGAGAGAGAGAGAGAGAAGAAGAAGAAGAAGTAGCAGAAGGATGGGGTCGTTGAGGAAAACAACTCAAACGATGCACTAACAAATCAATAAGTAAAACTATAAAAAAAAACAAGAAGAGGATAAAAGCCACTCCAAATAAACAATGCCTCCAATTATCATTACAGTTTTATGACCTCGTCTCTATCTGCATTTATTCCATCTCCTACTCCAACTCTTGAGTGAGATTTGGTCTATTGCTGGGAAACCCCCAAGAGAGGGAACGTGTCCAAGCCGTCTCTCTCTCTCTCTCTCTCTCTCTCTCTCCTCCCATAGAGGGCGTTGATGGCTCTCCAGCCCACAGGGTGTCCACCAATGACGCACGCCGACCGGAAGTGGCCGACGCGTGAGGCGGATGGCGCGACCTCTTAGATTTGTGGGAAATTATCGTCGTTAGGAACGGGCAGTGGCGTCTTTAGGGAGGAGGTATGCCGTGGCGAACCGCGATTGCAGTGTTGGTTGAGTAGATGAGGAATGAGAAAGAGAGAGAGAGAGAGAGAGAGAGAGAGAGAGAGAGAGAGAGAGAGAGAGAGAGAGAGAGAGAGAGAGAGAGAGAGAGGGGAGAGAGAACTGCTATGTGAATAGCCGAGGATCTTTAACGTGCACAGGGTATTGTTATTTGTACACGGAGCCTCCTTTTTTATCGTCCATCTTCAATGGGACTAACAGATGTCCATCCACCTACTTACCTGGACCAGGGGGTGGGGGGGGTGGGGATGGCGGGAGATTTTCCTCGAAAAAAACTCGAGGTAATTTGGCTGAGCTCGACCCTACTACCTATTGGTTGAGAGGCCGACACCTTGCCTCTGAACTACCGAATTGCCGGTAGATTACAAAAGAATGAAAGAAGCAAACTAGTCCTGCCTTGTCTTTACGCTTTCAGTGAATATTTTGCTTTTAAAAAATATGTCAGAACCCGATTCATAATGTCTTCATGTGCCAGTGCACACCGTGCACACGTGTGTATTGTAACTTCCAGTCGCACACCCATTTCAGTTATAGTAGTGGCTTTGTTTCATCATTCTGTCCTTCGGCAGTTGGCGGGCGGTGCTGGGAGATTTATTTCTCTCTTTCATCTTACTGGTTCCTCTTAATTCACAAACAAGATCACTGCATATTATGGTGGATGGGGTAAATTTCAAAGAAACGAAGATTGCGGTGTCCAGGAAAGCTATTAATGTCAAATTATGCAACATTTTCACACACCTCCCGCCCCGCCCCCAGATATGTAAGAGGAGATCACCGCTCATGTTGTACGGTCATTTTGGTTCTCATCTACCACAAAGACTACGGAAGACAGTAGCCAAGCCTTTAATGCGCTTTGTGTCGCAAGCAAGGGCGATCGACCTTATCAGTATCACCTGAAATCGCTCCTGGGAACGAGAATGATATATATTATCGTTGTTATTATTATTATTATTATTATTATTATTATTATTATTATTATTACGGTGGTCATTATTATCACTACGTGTATTGTCATCCAAAGATTCCTCCTCTAAGCTTGCTTATTATCTCCTTTCATCTCATTTCCTACAAATGCTCTCCTTTGTTTTTACCCTGTAGTTTGTCAGCCGGGATCTTTATCAGTCGGGCAGGGATGACAACGTAATGGGGGCGATAAGAATTATCTGCTCTTGGTGATTGTCGTATCTCTTTCTTTTCTTGGTCAGTCTGGTTCTCTCTCTCCCGGTGCCTTGACGATTAAGGGAGGCAATCATTGTGTCAATGCGTCGCCGTTCGGTGACGTTAGCGTTGACGAAGCTGGCAATCCTGTTGCTAGGTGATGGTGACCGCTGCCATGTTTGTTTGGAAGTTGGGTTTCGCGCCGTTGGTAGGCCTTTTTTTTTTTTACATTCTGTGAATATAACGTGGTACTGTCGCGCGGCAAGTCTGTGGGTGGTTGGCTGGCGTTGCTGGTAGGTCCCATCCCATCCTATCCCATCCTATCCCATCTCATCCCATCCCATCTCATCCCATCCCATCTCATCCTATCCTATCCTATCCTATCCTATCCCATCCTATCCTATGCCATCCCATCCTATCCCACCCCATCCCATCCCATCCCATCCCATCCCATCCCATCCCATCCTATCCTATCCTATCCTATCCCATTGCTTGCCTTTCACTCTATATTCTAGCCGTCCTTCTTTCATTCACCGTGAAATGGCGACGGGTGGTGAACGCTACTGGTTTGTCAAACTTCTTTCCTTTCCTTTCCTCTTTCACTTATTTTTCATATTGCTGTTTCCTTTTAAATTCACCCTGAGATCACGGCAATCGTGGATGGGGTAAATTTCAAAGAAGGAAGAAAGAAAGAAAAAAAAAAAAAAAACCCCAAACAAAACAAAACAAACAAAAGGCAATTTCCTTTATGTTCCTGTTGCAACTTGGCTTTCCCCATATTTATACGTGGCACTTTAGTAGTGCGTGTTCTGGTGGCGTGTGCTTTTGGTTGCAGGTTGCTTTTGGTTGCAGGTTGCTTTTGGTTGCAGGTTGCAAGTTGTTTTCAGATTTATTTTTGCTTGTTTTTTATGCCTCTTTGCCCCCCTTTTTTCTTCCTTTTGCTGTTTTCTCCTGTGTTGTTGTTGTTGTTGTTGTTGTTGTCGTTGTTGTTGTTGTTGTTGTTGAGGATTGCGTATTTTCAAACCTTTGCAAAAAATCGAAATTGTTGTACATGATAAGGTGTGTGCGCGCGCGCGGGTGTGTGTGTGTGTGTGTGTGCTTGTGTGTGTATGTGTGTGTGTGTGTGCCCTATTGCTTCTAATAGTTCTGCACATTGTACTAAGAAGGCAAAAACCAACATTAAGGCAACGTGTATCCAAACTATGAATAAAAATGACATAAAATAAATATAATTGAATCCCAATACAAAAAGAACGAAAACGAGACAAAATGCCAGGGAATAAACTCCTTGGGTTTTTTGTTGCTGTCTGGTCTTGTTGCTATGGGGCTTTTACTTATTTATTGCGTGTTTAAAAACAAAAATAAAA
>JAXRKP010000076.1:32500-40000 GCA_037039925.1 Doris montereyensis | reverse complement strand
GCGTCTGAAGCTAAACCGTAGTGTTGGGAGTATGTCATCATGACGACACCGGTTCAAAACCCATTGCTGGCTCAGGTTTTCTTTTTTTCTTCTTCTCAGAAAAATTTTGTACTTTCCATCTTAGGAAAGGTACTTCACTCTGATCTTTCTCACTTGACTCAGGTGCGTCTGAGGTGCCAGCTAAGGTGTCGAATATTTCAGAGTATTAGGGACTGTTTGATCTCCGGGGAGTTGAGGGGAAGGACTTTGCATGAAATGTCATGCTAAGTCCTCAATAAAATTGAATTATGTAGCAATCTCGAGCATGCTCTTGTGGGCGGGGATAGCCGACTATAAATCCATCTTTATCTTTTTGTTTTATCTTTATTGATGAAGCAAGAGGATGGTCATAATTGCAACAACAAAATTGCAGTAACAGCAGCAGACCATCGTCTATATTCCATAGATTCTCCTGCCCACCCACCCCATTCCACTGTCTTATTCTTCTCTTACATTACGTTGTTCGACGACGAGCATTCGCACAATTATGTGTCTCTCTTTGTGTGTGTGTGTTTAGTCGCTCTTTGTCTGTGTGTGTGTGTGTGTGTTTTAGTTTCTCTTTGTGTTCTGTCTGTGTGTGTTTGGTTTCTCTTTGTGTGTGTGTGTTTGGTCTTCCATTGTGTGTGTGTGTGTTTGGTCTCTCAGTGTCTATCTGCGTGTGTGTTTGTGTATCTGGTATTGTTTATTATGTGTTTGTCCAACAAATTAATGTAAATATTTTCCCATCACTATTGATGTTATTAGTATTATTATTTCTGTTTTATTCAGTTGCATTTATTGATCTGTTCTGTTAAATTAAATCAATGAGATTAAGCTGCAATTTTAATATGACAAATTGTCCCTTTGTTATCATTTTTTGTTTGGTTTTGTTTTCTTTTTGTTGTCTGAATACTTTAATTTTTGTTTAGATCTATAAGAGAATTCTTTTCTTAAATGAAGGTTTGTAATTTCTCTCTGTCTGTCTTGTTTTGTTTTCTTGTCTGTCTGTCAGCCTTCCTGCCTGTCTGTGTCTGTGTCTGTGTCCGTGTGTCTCTATCTGTCTGTCTGTCTGTCTGTCTGTCTGCCCTCTCTCTCTCTCTCTCTCTCTCTCTCTCTCTCTCTCTCTCTCTCTCTCTCTCTCTCTCTCTCTCTCTCTCTCTCTCTCTCTCTCTCTCTCTCTCTCTCTCTCCGTGTATTATTAAAACTAACATTATACATTTCGATACGCATCATTGACTCATTGCATCCCCAGCTTTCACCATTTTCGTTATAAATGTGAATTTTTCTATATACTTCATTTGTGTCGATGGAGTTAAGATTGAGGTTAATCAAATATGCGCACAATTTAGATTTTTTGAAACTATTGACCTTTCGCTATGAAGTAGAGAGAAAAAATGTGGAAAGAAAATAGGAGGGGGGCGGAGCAAGATGTTCAAAGGGGAGCGGAAGGAGGGAGTAAGTTAGTACATTTAAAATAATGTACCTTTCTATTGCTACTTGTTTTAAAAAAAGTTCCTACTAATCTTGCTTTCAGTACCTTCTTAGATTCTGTTGAAAACACTACAATAGCCTTGCTAGTTCATTCTTCAACTAAACCCAGACTGCTTTCTCCACTATATATTCCACGCGCGCACACACAGACATGCATTCACACACACACAGACAGACACACAATTACACACACACAGACACACATTCACACACCACATCCACATACACATTCACACACACACACACACACACACACACACACACACACACGATGATCTTGTTCATGGTATCATTAATGTGTCGACCTAGATTTACATCAGTATTGTTCCTTTTTGACGTTTTCACCTGTTGATGGTGTAAGTTTGTGACGAATTCTGCTGGTAGGGTCCTATTTCTTCCTTTCTTTATTTCATTTAATCCTTTTTTTTTTAATAAAGTTGTTTCCTCTTAAATCTCCCTGAGATCACCGCAATGATTTGGACGGGCTAAATTTAATGAAGCAAACAAACAAACAAACAAACAAACAAACAAACAAACAAACCTGTTGATGGATTTATGGAAACAATGCTGTAAGCAAGGAAGTCAAAGTAATCACAAAATTAGTTTTTTTTAGAGAAAACCTAGCAAGTAGACCGACCATACACTGGTTGTGTAACACACAATGTGTGAAACTTATGCCATGGGATTTTCATCAATATTAAGATAAGATAAGATAAGATAAGATAAGATAAGACAAGATAAAACAAGATACAGCTTTATTGTCCAAATGTGGCACAATGTAAACGTGTTACAACAATACCTTTAATATAATATAATAAAAAAAAAAAAAATAAAATAAAAATAATAATAATAAATAATAATAATAATAATAATAATAATAATAATAATAATAATAATAATAATAATAATATAATAATAATAATAATATTAATAATAATGATAATAATAATAATAATAATAATAATAATAATAATAATAATAATAATAATAATAATAATAATAATAATAATAATAATAACATGAACACAACACGTTTTTTAAAATAATATAAATAACTTATTCTTTTACACAAACAACTTACATACACGTAAGCATTAAGATCAAAACATGTATAACATTACAACAGAGAATGCACATATGCATGACTTGACTGCAAACGTAGACATGGCAATGGATTTTGTTCAAAATAGGATAATGAAACATACATTGTCATTGAAGTAATGTATTATGTTTTCCATGGTTGTATTAATCAACTACCAATGCTCAAACTCAAAGGGACCAGCAAGAGACTGTTGTCTGTATGTCACTGAAGAATCATTCCGACCGTGTCAATGTTAATATCAGCGTTGGTGTTCTGGATAATGCGAGAGAAGAAAGAAAGAAAGAGAGAGAGAGAGAGAGTGTGGGTAGGGGACCCTGGTTTTTGCACGTCATGTTACCACTTCTTTCAACGCTGCTGGCGTCTTTAACTATATTATTATTATTATTATTATTATTATTGTTGTTATTATTGTTATTATGCTTTGTCATACCTCCATGCTACTTGACTTTGTTTCGTGACTGGCATTTATTGGACTGTTGATGGTTACCTGGAGTTACTGAGGTCCTGACTTCTGTCCTTACACTCTGTTCTCATCTGTCATCTTGCATGTTTCCGTCTTGATTCAACCTGAGATCATTTATTATATAGGGTATGGAAAGAGTAAATATTGATTAAAACTGAACATGTTTGTTTTTATGTTGAAAGGGAAGGGAAATGAGGTTTAAATAACAATATCAAAGCGCCATAGGAACAAAGACGACAAGACAAATATAAAGAAGAAGGAAGATGATATTAAAGCCTGTTATAAGATCAAAGACGATACTGATGCATTTAAACAATGACAAGACAAATACAAAGAAGATGGAAGATAATACTAAAAGACGACAAGACAAATACAAAGAAGAAGGAAGCCTCATAATAAGAAAAGCCTACACAAACTAAGACGACAAGACAACATACAAAGAAGAGGGAAGCTCACAAACTACTACTTTTCCAAGACAAATACAAAGAAGAAGGAGTCAAAAAGGCTAAAGACAAATACAAAGAAGAAGGAAGCCTCACAAAGACTACAAGACAAATACAAAGAAGGAATAAAAGACGACAAGACAAATACAAAGAAGAAGGAAGCCTATCAAATACAAGACCTCAAAAAGGCTACAAGACAAATAGAAACCGAAGAAGCCTCACAAAGACTACAAGACAAATACAAAGGAATAAACAGCAAAGCGTATCTTGGCCACCACAGAATTGAACCACGATCTCAGTGTGCGTCGGCACCCATCGGCTCGCCATGAAAAGAAATCGCTGCTGCTACCAACGGAGCTAGAGTAGGAGTATAGTTAGCTCTTGTCATTGTTCCTACGGAGATTTGGTTGAGGTATTGTCTTATGTCATGTCCTTATGTATCTTCCACCCTATTGCTAGTTTTCCTCCTTAATCTCCGTAAAGTATTTGTGATCGTGGTAGGTGGGTAGGTGGGTAGGTGAGTAGGTGGGTAGGTGAGTAGATGAGTAGGCGAGTAGGTGAGTAGGTGGGTAGGTGAGTAGGTGAGTAGGTGAGTAGGTGAGTAGGTGAGTAGGTGTATGTTTTAAATTAATTCCGTTCAAGCAGACAGTGAATCTTTTTTCTCTCACTTATTTATCAATGATGTCATGCATGAGTGAGTCAAAGGCTAGGACCAGGAAGGCAAGGCGATCCCTTTGACATTGAAACTGACTTACACCATCACACTTGGAAAGTATTATTTATACGATAAATGAATGCATTATAGTTGCTATTGTTATTGATATTGATGATACGTATTAAAACTATGTGGTTTCTTCTTTGTTGTTGTTGTTGTTATTATTATTATTATTATTATTATTATTATTATTATTATTATTATTATTATTATTATTATTATTATTATTATTATTATTATTATTAATATTATTATTATTATTGTTATTATTATTATTATTATTATTATTATTATTATTATTATTATTATTATTAAGTATTATTATTAGTATAGTATTATTATTATTATTATTATTATTATTATTATTATTATTATTATTATTATGATTATTGCTCTTCTCTTGATAAAGCAGATTCAGCCATTATAGTGTAAGAAACACACATTTACCATAAAGAAAGTCTGTATGTTTAAGGCAGACAGGGAATATCGATTTATCTTGTATTTTATCTTATATCCGTTTGCATATTGACATTCAAAGAAAGGGAGAACAAAAAAGAAGGTTTCGTTTGTTGTATCTAAGGGTTAATGCTGATACAGAATCCTATCTTCTATATAGTTTACTTATACATACAAGAGAGAAAGAGTGTGTGTGTGTGTGAGAGTAGTGTGTGTGTGTGTGTGTGTGTGTGTGTGTGTGAGAGAGAGAGAGAGAGACAGAGTTGATTCGATGTCGATGAAAGGAGACTAGAGAAATGACAGATTTAGGAGACAATGTATGTATGATTTTACAGATGGACAGACAGACAGACAGACAGACAGACAGACAGACAGACAGTTTATAAACAGACAGAGGAGAGACAGGGAGAGACAGGGAGAGACAGAGTGACGGACGGACGGACGGACGGATTTGAGACAGACAGACAGACAGACAGACAGACAGACAGCCACGTATATATTATATATACACAGGCAGGCATTTGTAGATGTGCATTTCTCGACATGTTTGCTGCATTATATTTAATTATACATGTAAATGTTTAAAACACAATTCTTGGTCATAATGAACCAAAACCGTCCTTCCTTTGAAAGAGAAATATTGATATATTCGACCATTTTCCATTAGATCTACATAATTATTATTTTACTTTTGAACTTTATTTGATTAGATGTAACTTTTCTATTTTTAGCTGTGTATCAACCAAGTCACTCACTCTGGCCTTTTGCAATATACATATATATATTGTTGTCCCATTCGGATTGCTATATATAATATATATATATATATCATATATATCTTACTCTTCTTATTAATATATATGAGGCCATTGATTTCCTTATATATATATATATATATATATATATATATATAGTGATATTTTGTTTGTATGGTTTGTTGTTGTTGCTTTTGTTAGGTCAATTTTGATGAGTCGTGTAGTGTATGTATGTGATAAAGAGGTTGAAAACGAAATGTGAAATAAAACTAGACAAAACTTTTATGACGCTTAGAATCGTTAAGACCTGGTTTCGAAGGACGAAACTTCCATAAGATGTGAATTCTACTACTAGAACAACACTCGTCGTCGCCAATCCGCATAGTAATTATAGATCGACTGTTAAATTAGTAGCTTCTAGGAGAGAAACAACACAATGTAATTATACCATTATAGTGATAGAGTGGCCGCAAAATCAATACAGACTGCATATTGTGTTCTGATGTAATGCTGGCCCGAAGGAATCACACTGTTGATAATATTAATATTAATTAATGTATTTGTGTTGTAACTGTAACGCCGCTACATCTCATGTGTCTCGCGGGCAGTTGGCGGGCGTTGCTGGTAGATCCTACTTCTTTACTTTCCTTCTTTCCCTCATCATTCATCTGCTCGTTTCCTCTTAACTCAACCTGAGATCACCGCGCAGTGGCGGATGGGGTAATTTTGCTTGAAACAAAACAGAAAAAACCAAACCCGTGTGTCTCGATCCTGTGCTGGAATTTTCAAAGCAGGTGGATACTTTTTTTCTTCTTCTTCTTTTCTATTTTCAGTTGTGTTGGTATGTATGTATGCATGTATGTATGTATGTATGTCTTTTTTAAATATATTAAAATAGGCCTTGTTCTCATATGGATTAGAATCCAGCATGTAAAATAATGTAGAGAAGAGAAGCCACTCTATCCCTAACTCTAACGGGGTCATGCAACGGAGAGGTTCGTATCACAGGGCGGTGTTCAGTAGTCAATAAAACAAACGTTTTCATGGCGAGGCTTGCCTTTCTCAAATTTTATAGTTAGGTTCTGATTGGTTGAAATTATCATCTCCGATAATTGCAACCAATGAGATCGATAGAACGTAAAACAGTCTTGCAAGACACACTCAATGACTGAGGGCTAAAAAAAAAACCAAGCACAACGCAGCCGCTTAGAATAGTAGAAAATCATCGTTTGAAAATTCGTCCAGAAATGTTCACCCTTTGAAACTTGGCTTTTGACTTTTAACTCATGGATTACCATTAAAAAAAAAATTTAAAAATTGTGCAATTCAAATCTGTGGATATCAACGTTCAATTAAAAGGCAAATTATTTCTTTTTAAACCAATTTGTCAAGTTAAATTTTATTTTGTGCGCAGGCATTGAATTATTTATGCATTATCTATTTTATTTCCAATTTGAGATTTACAAAAAAGAAGAATTAGGCCAACAAAGTGATTGATAACAACATGAATCAGTGTAGATCTTTGAATGAATTAGGCCAACAAAGTGATTGATAACAACATGAATCAGTGTAGATCTTTGAATGAATTAGGCTAAAACGATGAGTTACAACATTAGTCACTGTAACTATTAATAGTCTATTGTTTCATTTTGTTTTTTATTATCATCTTTTGCTGTTATTATTCTTTCATTACGCTATGAAATCTTGAATGCCTAGGCAGTCCTAAAGTCAGATCGACATCGTCCTCTTGCTCTCCTTTCGTCATCGTCAACATTATTGTTATTGTTGTTATTATTATTATTATTATTATTATTATTATTATTATTATTATTATTATTATTATTATTATTAATAATAATTATTATTATTATTATTATTATGATGATGAAGATGATGATGATGATGATGATGATGATGATGATATGATGATAATGATGCTGATGATGATTATGATCTTTATTATCATCAAAAGCATCTTCACTCTTTGCAGCGGTTTTACATTATCTCAGTTTCGTCTCCAGATTAAATATCACCATGACAAATTATAATGTCATCAT
>JAXRKP010000076.1:17500-27500 GCA_037039925.1 Doris montereyensis | reverse complement strand
AAACTAAAGCTACTCTAAATCATAGATAGCTTTTGAAAGAAAAACCTAGGGTTTCAGTCGAATATCAAAGATAGGTTGGGGAAAGAAAAACCAAGGGTTTCAATCGAATATCAAAGATAGGTTGGGGAAAGAAAAAACCAAGGGTTTCAGTCGAATATCAAAGATAGGTTGGGGAAGAAAACCTAGGGTTTCAGTCGAATATCAAAAGATAGGTTGGGGAAAGAGAAAACCAAGGGTTTCAGTCGAATATCAAAGATAGGTTGGGGAAAAGAGAAAACCAAGGGTTTCAATCGAATATCAAAGATAGGTTGGGGAAAGAGAAAACCAAGGGTTTCAATCGAATATCAAAGATAGGTTGGGGAAAGAGAAAACCAACGAATATCAAGAGTAGGTTGGGGAAAGAGAAAACCAAGGGTTTCAGTCGAATATCAAAGATATGTTGGGGAAAGAAACCAAGGGTTTTAAACCATATGTTGGACCAAAAGGGACTCAATCAACTATCAAAGATCGAAACAAAAATGTATCCGGTTTTTCCTATCTGATGTTGTACTAACTTACCATTAGCGCTTGGTGGAGGCTACTGAGAGGTCCTACTTCTTCCCTCTCACTCATGCAACCTATTTTTTATCTTGCTGATTCCTCTTTAAGTGTTTGAAAAAAAAAGTGCTTTGATGGGCTAGCTAAATTTCAATCAATCAATCAATCATCGATCCTAATTTGCCCCTGAGATCACCGGATATAGAGAATGAGGTGGGCGGGAGAGAATGGATGGGAGACTCTGTGATCCAAAGACCAGGTGTGTAGCCCTCTCAACCAGAAGGTCATGGTTTCAAACCCCCATAGGTTGCAACATTTTCTTGAATTTTGTTGTTGTTCGAGTTTAAGCCCAGCCTCCCCCTTCCCTGGGCCAGAGACAAGACGTCGACCTCTAAACCCAAAGGTCGTGGGTTCAAGACCGGCGAACGATTGAAAACTTTTCTCGAGTTAACCCCTCTGGTCCAGGTAGGTGGAAAAATGCCATGTCTGTATACATTATTTCAGTATACCGTGTCTGTGTACATTATTTCAGTATGCCATGTCTGTGTACATTATTTCAGTATGCCATGTCTGTGTACATTATTTCAGAATACCATGTCTGTACATTATTTCAGTATACTCATGTCTGTTACATTATATCAGTATACCATGTCTGTGTACATTATTTCAGTATGCCATGTCTGTGTACATTATTTCAGTATGCCATGTCTGTGTACATTATTTCAGAATACCGTCTGTGTACATTATTTCAGAATACCATGTCTGTGTACATTATTTCAGTATGCCATGTCTGTGTACATTATTTCAGTATGCCATGTCTGTGTACATTATTTCAGTATGCCATGTGTGTGTACATTATTTCAGTATGCCATGTCTGTGTACATTATTTCAGAATACCGTCTGTGTACATTATTTCAGTATACCATGTCTGTTACATTATATCAGTATACCATGTCTGTGTACATTATTTCAGTATGCCATGTCTGTGTACATTATTTCAGTATGCCATGTCTGTGTACATTATTTCAGTATGCCATTATTATATCAGTATGCCATGTCTGTGTACATTATTTCAGTATGCCATGTCTGTGTACATTATTTCAGTATGCCATGTCTGTGTACATTATTTCAGTATACCATGTCTGTGTACATTATTTCAGTATGCCATGTCTGTGTACATTATTTCAGTATGCCATACCGTCTGTGTACATTATTTCAGTATGCCATGTCTGTGTACATTATTTCAGTATGCCATGTCTGTGTACATTATTTCAGTATGCCATGTCTGTGTACATTATTTCAGTATGCCGTGTCTTATTTCAGTACCTTACATTTTTCAGTATGCCATGTCTGTGTACCTTATTTCAGTATGCCATGTCTGTGTACCTTATTTCAGTATGCCATGTCTGTGTACCTTATTTCAGTATGCCATGTCTGTGTACCTTATTTCAGTATGCCATGTCTGTGTACCTTATTTCAGTATGCCATGTCTGTGTACCTTATTTCAGTATGCCGTGTCTGTGTACCTTATTTCAGTATGTCTGTGTACATTATTTCAGTATGCCATGTCTGTGTACCTTATTTCAGTATGCCATGTCTGTGTACCTTATTTCAGTATGCCGTGTCTGTGTACCTTATTTCAGTATGCCGTCTGTGTACCTTATTTCAGTATGCCGTGTCTGTGTACCTTATTTCAGTATGCCGTGTCTGTGTACCTTATTTCAGTATGCCGTGTCTGTGTACATTATTTCAGTATGCCATGTCTGTGTACATTATTTCAGTATGCCATGTCTATGTACAGTATGCCATTTCAGTATATGCCATGTCTGTGTACATTATTTCAGTATGCCGTGTCTGTGTACATTATTTTAGAATACCGTGTCTGTGTACATTATTTCAGTATGCCATGTCTGTGTACCTTATTTCAGTATGCCATGTCTGTATACATTATTTTAGAATACCATGTCTGTGTACATTATTTCAGAATACCATGTCTGTGTACATTATTTCAGAATACCATGTCTGTATACATTATTTCAGTATGCTCTGTCTGTATACATTATTTCAGTATGCTCTGTCTGTGTACATTATTTCAGTATGCTCTGTCTGTGTACATTATTTCAGTATGCTCATGTCTGTGTACATTATTTCAGTATGCTCTGTCTGTGTACATTATTTCAGTATGCCATGTCTGTTACATTATATCAGTATACCATGTCTGTGTACATTATTTCAGTATACCATGTCTGTTACATTATATCAGTATACCATGTCTGTGTACATTATTTCAGTATTATTTCAGTATGCCATGTCTGTGTACATTATTTCAGTATGCCATGTCTGTTACATTATTTCAGTATGCCATGTCTGTTACATTATTTCAGTATGCCATGTCTGTGTACATTATTTCAGTATGCCATGTCTGTGTACATTATTTCAGTATGCCATGTCTGTGTACATTATTTCAGTATGCCATGTCTGTGTACATTATTTCAGTAAAGGTGTACATTGTTTCAGTAAAGGTGTACATTGTTTCAGTAATGGTGTACATTGTTTCAGTAATGGTGTACATTGTTTCAGTAATGGTCTACCTGATTCCTGACGTTCTGAATGCCCTAGCAATTTCCAATGGCTCAGCTACCTGGTCGTCGGCGGCTTGTAGGCCGGTTGTCTCCCCTTCGCACACTTCTTTTAACGTTTTTTGGAGGTGAAGGGAACAATCACTATTCGCCTTGAAACATGTGACTGAATCCACTTTTTAACGTCACACTTTTCCATTAGCCCACCAGGTGTGGCTGATGTGTAGTTGGTCTGGTTTGCCCAATCATTGACTTTATCGTTGTGGGTCAATATCATTCCACTCCCGTCGGAGGCGGACGATTCAAAAGGAGGTCCCGTGTGCAAATCACAAAGTCTGAGCACGTTAAAGACCCCCTAGCCTGTAAACAAATAATCTACCAAAAACCCCGAGATCACCTTAGTCGTGGATGTGGGTGAAATCCAATCAAATGAAATCATCGCATATGGTGAATACAACAAAAGTGCTGTGAAATAAACAAACATTATATTCCGGTAAAATTTATAGTAATATTCGCATTTTGCGATTAAAGATTTGATTCAATCTTGACTCATCATACTATTGAATCTTATAAGTGAACACGTTTTCATACAGGTAAAACACGGGAATAGATGAACCTGACTTTGTTGTTTTATTGAGATGATTGGCTAGTGTGACCCATGTCATAACTTGTGTTTGCTGATCTAGCAGACATGTTACACTATTTCCTTATTAACGCAATTGTACGATAACATTTTCACAACAAATATCATTACTATGTGCAATTCTGCAATTGATATCACCATGCGGATGGTTGAAGGCTATCGAACTTAGCACGTGATCGGTCCTCTAAGGAAGTGGCCTGACATTTTCTGCATATTGCAAAACGAGTTGTCTTTTTGATATCATTGTCCATGATGTGTCCATATCTAGGGACATTGTCGCCGATCTTACACTCTTTCCTAGAATGCCCAACATATTCTTTCCCTATCTTCTCTCGTCTGGTTGAGCAGATCGGCATGCCCTTTCCCTCTAAGGTCAGCTTGCCCTCTGTAAATCTCGCGTCTCGTTCCTTTGTGGAACGTTTTCTTCTGTGCGTCCTTCTGGCGATTTGACGAGGATCGCTGTGGAGATGACTTTCGTGGTGGTAGAAATCAAAACGCGACGTGAACGACTGGTCGTCTTGCGTCTTCAACGTCTTCATCACTTGGAACACGCGCGACTCGGCACGAGCCGCTGGGTGATAAACTCCTCCAGTTGCTACGACCTTCGAATTCGAGTTGTCCGCGCACTTCCTATCGTCTCTGAGCAAACCGTCACCGGTAACCAACGCGTCGAAGGAAGACAACTCGTGTATTGTTTTGGGCCCTGGGAAGACGTCATGATGGATTGCGTCCCTTAGGGGAAACTGTTGCCAGGGAACAACGCCGCTGGACTTAATCGTGGGCGTGTGAATCACAGAGTCTCCCATGCCTTTGTGCCGCGAGTGACGCTGATTATAGAAGGAGAGCGAGCCTGTGATGGGATGGCACGTAACCAACTGGAAGATGGAGTTTCCCGGTTTGACAGCTTAAACGCTTGCATACTGCGCATCATTGGCCTTAACACATCGTACAGGCAGTCTTCTTTCTCCACGTCATCAAGTGCATTATTTCTAGTTAGATCAAAGCCGTTTTTATTGACGAATGATTGTTGGGGGTTTTCGAAGGCCCAACCTTCTGCATCGAAGGAGTTCCAATTTTCAGTTCTCGAAAGTGTCGTAAAAGAAGACAATGTTTCCAACCAGTTGCTGTCTAGTTTCTTCTCTTCGTTACTTGCTGTGATTTGGTCTGTGTTGAAGCTGTACACGGCATCCACTGCATCATCATCATCATCATCATCACCATCCTCATCATCATCATCATCGTCGTCAACGTCTTTCTTCTTATCCGGGCAATGCAATGGCACCGGGCTCAATGCAAGAGGACTTTGGTTTCTAGGATTCGTCATATCGGATGTACTTTTGCTTTTGCTGGTCATGTCGAATTCATACTTGCAGAAACGTGTAACCGCACTTCCTTGCCCATCTCTTCCCGAGATCGCGTTCCGTGTGTAATCGCCTTCGGTTCGATTACCATCCGCGGAAAAGGAGGACGAGTCACGGTTACCCTGGTTACCACCGTTACCATGGTTACCACGCTGTGAGGTTTCTGATGATGCTCGCCGGACGTCTTCGGATTGCCTCGCTAGTTTCGCACCTTGAAAACATGCGCACGTGCCATCGTCCGAGGAGCCAGAGGACCCGCCGGCTATCGCCGTCGATGCCAGGTCAGTTTGAGCCGTACCTGACGATGAAACAGAAGCACCGGAAGGAGTCGCACGCCTAGAATTCGTTCGCACCAAGCACGCTGGGTCTAACCCTTCTTCCGCGTACGTCGGCCTTTCGGAGTCAGATGCACAGTTGTTGTTAGAGACGCTGAGGAGCTGACTCCTGTTGCTATCCAAGTTGTATACCGCGCAATCGCCAAGCAACTCTCGATTCTGTGGTTTTAGATTTTCAGCACAAGGCAAACGGTTGTCTTGACCTGATGTTAGACTGACACATGATGTTGGACTACAGTCAGAATACTCAGATGGAGCGACCGTGGATTCTTCTTCGCTGTCGGGGCTACCTGGTTTGGGAATTACTATTTTCAAACGCTCTTTCTCTTTTGAGTGCAGTAGGTAAAACGCTCTGCCTGGGATGACTCGCTCCTGCATCCCAATCGGTGATGTGTTGACGTGATGCCAGAGTGTACAGTGCACGGGGTGGTGATGACACAGGCCAACAACATCGGGGGCTGTGGTTATTTTCTATTGCGCGTGCGGAAGATGAGCAGCATATGATTCTCTCCTTATCTGGGTCTTGATGTTGTTGTTGTTGTTGGTGGTGGTGTTGGTGGTGTTGTTGTTCCTCCCGAGCAATGGGTGGTAAGAACAACGTTTTCCACTTGACTCCATGTCGTGGCTGTGTATATCGTTTCAGTAATGGTGTACATTGTTTCAGTAATGGTGTACATTGTTTCAGTAATGGTGTACATTGTTTCAGTAATGGTGTACATTGTTTCAGTAATGGTGTACCCGATTCATGACGTTCTGAATGCCTAGCAATTGCCAATGGCTCAGCTACCGGGGCGGCGGCGTGTTGTGGGCCGGTTGTCTCCCCTTCGCACACTTCTTTTAACGTTTTTTGGAGGTGAAGGGAACAATCACTATTCGCCTTGAAACATGTGACTGAATCCCACTTTTTAACGTCACACTTTTCCATTAGCCCACCAGGTGTGCCTGATGTGTAGTTGGTCTGGTTTGCCCAATCGTTGACTTTATCATTGTGAGTCACTAGCAGTGTATCCCCTTCAATATTTTCCTGCGAATCTAAGGAGTCGCCAGCGATGTCATTTTGCTCCTCAGACGAAACCACGCGTCCCGTGCGATCACATCCATGCCGGACATCCTTTGGAGATCTGTTATCGTCACGACCGTGTCCGACGACCCGCGTGTCCATCATGTTATCGTCACGACCGTGTCCAACGACCCGCGTGTCCATCATGTTATCGTCACGACCGTGTCCAACGACCCGCGTGTCCATCATGTTATCGTCACGACCGTGTCCGACGACCCGCGTGTCCATCATGTTATCGTCACGACCGTGTCCGACCCGACGTCCATCGTGTTATCGTCACGACCGTGTCCGACCGATCGATCCACGACACGACCCGCATGTCCATCGTGTTATCGTCACGACCGTGTCCGACCACCCGCGTGACCATCGTGTCATCGCCACGACCATGTCCGACCCGCGTGTCCTTTGTGTTATCGTCATGACCGTGTCCGACGACCGGCGTGTCCATCGTGTCATCGCCACGACCGTGTCCGACCCGCGTGTCCATCGTGTTATCGTCACGTCCGTGTCCGACGACCCGCGTGTCCTTTGTGTTATCGTCACGACCGTGTCCGACGACCCGCGTGTCCACCATCATAGGCGTAATGTTGTTGTGGGGCACGGAGTCGTTTTAGCAGTCTTCCACTGACTCTTAGCGCGCAGCTTAGAGATATTCTCAAGCGCGAAGCACCGCAGGCGTGGTGGAAGCTCATGCAGACGGCTAGCCCTACGTGGATCTTTGTAGAGTTGATGATGGTTTTCCTCGAGGTCGATCTAGCTTTGCTCGTCTCCGTGTCAGGCAGCTTCACCGCTTTGAACATGGAGCAGCCGTCGCGGGCCCATCCAGGCAGTTGGCTGGTTTCAGAAAGCCACATGTAGCGATCGGTGTGAATGAGTCCAGCGGTTCGCACACAGCTTGACGAATCCACCGCTTCGCGCTGTGCACTGACGATAGCCTGAGAGTCTTTACCGACGTCGCTGGAGCGTATCGCCTTATTCGTTTTCTCCTCGTCTATTCGACTGACGAAATATTTTTCTTTTGTCGACAAAGCCAGCATTTTCCTTTTGTACGGTTTACAGTCTTCACGAAATGTTGTGCCCTTGTTGAACCCATGGGCATTTTTGCTGTTGGAGGGCCTTTACGACTTTACAACCTCTGTTATCATTCTCAGTGGAACTTATCGCCAATTGGCTTTCTTCCCCTTTTCTTCAGGATGCTTTATTTTGTCTCGATTGTCCGCTTTCTTGGATTTTTGTATCGCCTGCTTTTAGATGTTCCTGTTACCACGTTTGGAAGGGCCAGTGAAGCTCTTGTGCTTTTCAACTGTTGATTTAATGGACAGTGACCAGAGGTCGAAATTTTTTCACACGCGATGTTCGCGGTAATCCATTCGTGGATCTACCTTTCCCTGGTGAGAAACGCAGTTGCGATATCTGTGCCTTTTGGTCAGCATCACGCCGGACAGTTCTGGCAAACTCTTGGTCATCACCACGCCGGACAGTTCCGGTAACGTCTTGTCACCATCACGTCGGACAGTTCTGGTAACCTCTTGGTCATCATTACGCCGGACAGTTCTGGTAACCTCTTGGTCATCATTACGCCGGACAGTTCTGAATCTAGTATCCTGTTCTCTCAATTGTGTGGCAGTGCAACCTTTTTCATTTGGACGTAACGATGTTTGTGTGGCAGTGCAACCTTTTTCATTTGGACGTAACGATGTTTTTGTGGCAGTGCAACCTTTTACATTTGGACGTAATGATGTTTGTGTGGCAGTGCAACCTTTTTTCATTTGGACGTAACGATGTTTGTGTGGCAGTGCAACCTTTTTCATTTGGACGTAATGATGTTTTGTGTGGCAGTGCAACCTTTTTCCATTTGGACGTAATGATGTTTGTGTGGCAGTGCAACCTTTTACATTTGGACGTAATGATGTTTGTGTGGCAGTGCAACCTTTTTCATTTGGACGTAATGATGTTTGTGTGGCAGTGCAACCTTTTACATTTGGACGTAATGTTGTTTGTGTGCAGTGCAACCTTTTACATTTGGACGTAATGATGTTTGTGTGGCAGTGCAACCTTTTACATTTGGACGTAATGATGTTTCATGCACAGTAGTAGTAGTAGTAGTAGTAGCTCGTCGGTTGACTATCTTAGATTTCTTCCGCCTTTTACATCTCTGCACATCAGTATCTGATCTATAAGCTGTACGGCTTCTGTTACTGCACAGCTCTTTGCAATAACTTTCACCATTGATTATTGTTTCCACGAAAGATTCTTGATTATTGTGTTCCTGTCCTTTATCTTCCTGACACGTTGCTACTTCTTCAGACAAATGACAAAATCTTTCGTCACACTCAACTACTTTTTTGACCTTTGACATATTCAGTATTTCCCAGTTGACGATGCCGTCGATACAAGTCTACGTTTCCTTGTTGCTTGTCGTCGGTCATCACATCGACGGACGTCCTTTGAAGCTCTACGTCACCAGTCGCTTGGCTAAATTGAAGTGAACGCTTGCTTTTTCGATTCAACCCGTGGAAGCCGTTGCATTTGTTCATGGCAAAGCATACGTCGCAGATTTCCAGCAGCCTTGCAGGATCATCGTCTCCCACATCGGCTTCACATTCATCATCAACTTCAACGCAGCTGCCCTATTTCGTTACCTTCGGGGTGGATTTGAAGAGTCGACTCGGGACTTTCTTGACACTTGTTATTGTCACTGCCTTCATTAACTTCAGAATCGGACTGCAGTAGACCTAACTCGTAAGTTGTCTCTCCACAAGGCTCGTTCACAGAGTTTTCGGGCATGATTTGAAACGCGGGCAAATCAAATCGTTCCAAGTCTGGCGTGTATCCTTCCGACCGTTTGCGGTACGGTGTATGGGTAGTGGCAGTCACACGAGTACCCTGTCGGGCACACAGAGCTTTTGTAATGGCGACAAAGTGGCCGTTAGTGGTCTGTGTGTGAATGTGTGTTGGAGTTTGTCCAGCCGAACTGTCCATTGCCGCACTGTCATCTCGCGTTCTCGAGAGGGTAATCCTGCTCGAGCGTTGGCGTCTCGGCTTCATTACGTCACATTCACGAGTAGTGGATAATTGTTTAGCTGTGGTTTTACCTTGTTGATCAGCTGGCTTTGTCCAGTCTAGAGAAAACGACCGATTCATTAGCTTTCGCCAAGACGAAGCATCAGGTGTGTTTATAGAGTCGACAATGTCGCTGTACATTCTACAGTGGAGGATGACTTTCCGTCCAACTAACTGCTGGTTCTTGAGAATGTTTCGCGTCGCCATTTCATGGGCTCGTGATTGCATTGTTTCCACATGGGATATTCGGAACTTGAGGCCAAGTTCGGTTTTGCTGTCAGTTGTCTCTCCATGGCCACTTACCGGATATTTTGTAGTGTCTCCTTCTATCAAGATTTGTCTTAACGTGTTTGCAGCTGATGGGTGCAATGCTAGAGCCAAATCAAGACAATTTTTCAGACTTGAATTAGGTTCTATAAAGT
>JAXRKP010000076.1:0-12500 GCA_037039925.1 Doris montereyensis | reverse complement strand
TCTCTCTCTCTCTCTCTCTCTTTCTCTCTCTCTATGTGTCTTTCCTTCTCTCTATCTCCTTCTTATTATTACTTACTTATTTTCATATTTTTTATTTCATTCTAGATCTGAAACTTCCACTCACACTCAATCTTCACACCCCCTCTACTACGTTTCTTATCCTCACTGTCTTTTTCTTTCTTTCTTCCTCCTTTCTGTTTTTCTTCTGACATCACATTGTGTGATGCCTGAGGTAGTACTTAGATCTAGATTCTAGATATTTCTTGTTTGTTGTCTGACGAAGGGTCATACCCCGAAACGTCACGTGTTTGTTCTGTCGTTATTAGTGGAGTTGTCACTTATTGTCATATTTCGCCTTATAACCTAGTGTCATTCTGCAAACTACTATTTTCAAAATGGCTGCGCCCTATGAGTCTCAGGAATGAATATCTTCTTTAGTGTTTTATGATATTATACAAGTAAACTAAATACATATCTGTTGCTTACTTTGCTGAAATTTTATTTAAGACCAAAAGTACATTTTTAAGTTACTATCTTTCTCTGTAGTGCCTGTAGAGAGTCTAGATCTATTTCTAGATCTCGATTTATCTCTGTCATTATTATTATCATTGCTTGTCAACGCAACACTCAAAACTGTGATCCGACAGTCTTCCGGGATAAACATAGACGAGTGAATCAATGGTTGAACGAGTTTGATTTGTTTTGTTGGGGTTTTATTTAGATCATGTGTGTAATCATTATTCTCCTTCATTTATCATGTGTGTAATCATTATTCTCCTTCATGTGTCATGTGTAATCATAATTCTCCTTCATATGTCATGTGTAATCATTATTCTCCTTCATTTATCATGTGTGTAATCATTCTTTCTCTCATGTATCATGTGTGTAATCATTATTCTGCTTCATGTATCATGTGTATGATCATTACTTTGCTTCATTTATCATGTGTGTGATCATTATTCTCTTCATGTATCATGTGTGTGATCATTATTCTGCTTCATGTATCATGTGTATGATCATTACTTTGCTTCATTTATCATGTGTGTGATCATTATTCTGCTTCATGTATCATGTGTGTGATCATTATTCTCCTTCATGTATCATGTGTGTGATCATTATTCTGCTTCATTTATCATGTGTGTGATCATTATTCTCCTTCATGTATCATGTGTGTGATCATTATTCTCCTTCATTTATCATGTGTGTGATCATTATTCTCTTCATGTATCATGTGTGTGATCATTATTCTCCTTCATGTATCATGTGTATGATCATTACTTTGCTTCATTTATCATGTGTGTGATCATTATTCTCCTTCATATATCATTTGTGTGATCATTATTCTCCTTCATGTATCATGTGTATGATAATTACTCTGCTTCATGTATCATGTGTGTGATCATTATTCTCCTTCATGTATCATTTGTGTGATCATTATTCTCCTTCATGTATCATGTGTGTTCCGGGATAGAAATAGACTGGGAATGAATGACTGTTTTTTTTTATTGTAAACCAACAACAAATTGTCATCATTATTCTCCTTCAAATAAGAATTATTATTATTATTATTATTATTATTATTATTATTATTATTATTATTATTATTATTATTATTATTATTATTATTATTAGACGAGGGAATGAATATTATTATTATTTTATTAGTATTATCATTATTATTATTATTATTATTATTTATTATTATTATTATTATTATTATTATTATTATTATTATTATTATTATTATTATTATTATTATTATTATTATTATTATTATTATTATTATTATTATTATTATTATTATTATTATTATTATGTCCAACCTGTTTTTAAATATATAATATCTATATACTAAAATATATATTATAGATTAGTATTAGTATTAACATAAACATTGTGTATGTATGCTTTTGATATAATATTATACGTTATTACATGAGATGGGAGTTGTATTGTTGTAATAATATTCTCCACCAACAGATTCTAATTGATAAATATATCGGTTGTTTCATGGTTTCTCATATTTTTTTTTTTTTATATTTCTGAAGATCATTACTTTTTATATTTTTGTTTGAAAAATGAGTCTGTAAGTATTACATTATTATCACTATTTTTGAGAGAAAAAATGAGAGAGAGAGAGAGAGAGAGAGAGAGAGACTTAGAGAGAGAGAGAGAAAGAGAGAGAGAGAGAGAGAGAGAGAGAGAGAGAGAGAGAGAGAGAGAGAGAGAGAGAGAGAGAGAGAGAGAGAGAGAGAGAGAGAGAGAGAGAGAGAGAGAGAGAGAGAGAGAGAGAGAGAGAGAGGAGAGAGAGAGAGAGAGAGAGAGAGAGAGAGAGAGAGGAGAGAGAGAGAGAGAGAGAGAGAGAGAGAGAGAGAGAGAGAGAGAGAGAGAGAGAGAGAGAGAGAGAGAGAGAGAGAGAGAGAGAGAGAGAGAGAGAGAGAGAGAGAGAGAGAGAGAGAGAGAGAGACAGAGAGAGAGAGAGAGAGACAGAGACAGAGACAGAGACAGAGACAGAGACAGAGACAGAGACAGAGAGAGAGACAGAGACAGAGACAGAGAGACAGAGACAGAGACAGAGAGAGAGAGAGAGAGAGAGAGAGAGAGAGAGAGAGAGAGAGAGAGAGAGAGAGAGAGAGAGAGAGAGAGAGAGAGAGAGAGAGAGAGAGAGAGAGAGAGAGAGAGAGAGAGAGAGAGAGAGAGAGAGAGAGAGAGAGAGAGAGAGAGAGAGAGAGAGAGAGAGAGAGAGAGAGAGAGAGAGAGAGAGAGAGAGAGAGAGAGAGAGAGAGAGAGAGAGAGAGAGAGAGAGAGAGAGAGAGAGAGAGAGAGAGAGAGAGAGAGAGAGAGAGAGAGAGAGAGAGAGAGAGACAGAGACAGAGACAGAGACAGAGACAGAGACAGAGACAGAGAGACAGAGACAGAGAGAGACAGACAGACAGACAAACAGACAGACAAAGATAGAGAGAGACAGAGAGAGACAGAGACAGAGACAGAGACAGAGACAGAGACAGAGACAGAGACAGAGACAGAGAGTGAGAGAACAAGAGAGAGATAGAGAGGGATAATGTATATATATATGGCTGCTCTTATTGGCCAACATGGGCAAATAAGCTAGGGCTTATTGGCCAACACTAGATATATATATATCATACACATTCTCAATTAATCATGTGATGGTTGAATTAGTTGAGCTATTTTTGAATCTGACTTACATTTGTTTTTTTTAATATATTATAAATTTGAACTTAAAATGACTCAAGTGTAAATTAGGATGGTATTAACTGAAGCATTTGACATTGAGGAGTATAGGGGGCTATAATATTTTAATTTCTTATATATATTGAATTAGGATATTGTTTTTGTATTTTCCTTTATGGATTTCATATACAATGTATTGTTACTATTTTTATGATTGGTCGCTCTAATCACTTCCTGCATTTTCTTTGAGTTAAGGCCTAGTCTTAGTCTGGCTGGTGAATCACTCGTAATTTTGTGGGCAAATAAGGATTGTTCTAGAGGAAATTTTATAGGCCCCTTTGGGCCAATAAGCACCCGTATATATATATATATATATATATATATATATATATATATATATATATATATATATATATATATATATATATATATATATATATATATATATATATATATATATATATATATCTTTATATATATTAGAGACACACACACACACATACACACACAGACAGACAGCCAGTGACAGACAGACAGAGATGTGGTGTAGAAATGAGACGTGAAAGAAAAGACAATAACTAAAGAGAAGAAAACGACGAAACAAGGGATGAATCCAAATACAATCAAGCAAAGCCTCTACATTTTAAAAGTATAGAACTAATTGGAGAAAAAACGAAACAAGTAGAGAAAAGCACACGACCTCTTCCGTCAAGGTCACTCACATAGACAGATTAGCCATTGACCATTAAGCAAATAAGGCACGTGTTTTAGGTCCAACCAATAATGCAGTTCAAGGGGAAAACATAAAAAAGAAAAGAAGAGTAAATTAATGGCATCCCTTTAATTTTTTTTTATCTATGTGCTTGTCTTCGAAGGCTTTCCATGATATGGTGTATTGCCTGGCAACGGGTTGACCTTTCAAAAAAAAAGTTTCTGTCACGTTGTATTGGTTTGGTTATTGGAGGGAGTAAGGAATTTGTTAGCTCCAAGTAATTTTCATTCGAGGCCGTTACGGCCTATAATACAGCCGGAGCTTATCCTGATTTCTAAAGGGTGAAGTGGAACAGATAATAATAATGGCCTCGTGGCCAAGACGCTTAAGTCTGACGCAGATTTTTACTCCCACGCCAGTTCTTGTACCCATTTCCACCTGGGTAGAGCGTGGGGGTAAATTTGTGTTAAGCGCCTTTCCCAAGGAACACAACATGGGACCTAGGTTTGCTCGGATTCAAACGGGAATCTCATGACCCCTAGCCCGGCAGCCTAACTGCTCAACCACCGCCGACAATTGATGGCTTCACAGACAACCGTTAATCATTTGGGCATTTTGGAGCTGATTGAGCAATTTGGTCCATTTTTTTGTTGGGGCAGCACATCCGTACTCATAGCAACCACAGACGTGGCAACACTTTAAATACTTATAGCAATGACGGACGTGACAACACTTTAAATACTTTTAGCAATCATGCACGTGGCAACACTTTGAATACTTATAGAAATCACAAACGTGGCAACATTTTAAATACTTATAGCAATCATGGACGTGGTAACACTTTAAATACTTATAGCAATCACGGACGTGGTAACAATCATGGACGTTAAATACTTATAGCAATCACAGACGTGGTAACACTTTAAATACTTATAGCAATCACAGACGTGGTAACACTTTAAATACTTTTAGCAATCATGACGTGGTAATACTTTAAATACTTTTAGCAATCATGGACGTGGCAACACTTTAAATACTTTTAGCAATCATGGACGTGGCAACACTTTAAATACTTATAGCAATCATGGACGTGGTAACACTTTAAATACTTATAGCAATCATGGACGTGGTAACACTTTAAATACTTTTAGCAATCATGGACGTAGTAACACTTTCAATACTTATAGCAATCATGGACGTGGTAACACTTTAAATACTTTTAGCAATCATGGACACTTAGTCAACAACACTTTAAATACTTATAGCAATCATGGACGTGGTAACACTTTAAATACTTATAGCAATCATGAACGTGGCAACACTTTAAATACTTATAGCAATGATGGACGTAGTAACACTTTGAATACTTATAGCAATCACGGACGTGGCAACATTTTAAATACTTATAGCAATCACGGACGAGGTAACAATTTAAATACTTATAGCAATCACGGACGTGGTAACGCTTTAAATACTTATAGCAATCATGGACGTTGATACACTTTAAATACTTTTAGCAATCACGGACGTGGCAACACTTTAAATACTTATAACAATCACGGACGTGGTAACACTTTAAATACTTTTAGCAATCACGGACGTGGCAACACTTTAAATACTTATAACAATCACAGACGTGGAAACGTTTTAAATACTTATAGCAATCATGGACGTTGTAACACTTTAAATACTTATAGCAATCACGGACGTAACACTTTAAATACTTATAGCAATCACGGACGTACACTTTAAATACTTATAGCAATCACGGAATAACTTATAGCAATCATGGACGTTGTAACACTTGAAATACTTATAGCAATCACGGACGTAGTAACACTTTAAATACTTATAGCAATCACGGACGTGGTAACACTTTAAATACTTATAGCAATCACGGACGTGGTAACACTTTCAAATACTTATAACAATCAATCAGGACGTGGTAACGTTTCAAATACTTATAGCAATCATGGACGTTGTAACACTTTAAATACTTATAGCAATCACGGACGTGGTAACACTTTAAATACTTATAGCAATCACGGACGTGGTAACACTTTAAATACTTATAGCAATTATGGACGTGGTAACACTTTAAATACTTATAGCAATTAAATGGACGTTATGGTAACACTTTAAATACTTATAGCAATTATAGACGTAGTAACACTTTAAATACTTATAGCAATCATGGACGTGGTAACACTTTAAATACTTATAGCAATTATGGACGTGGTAACACTTTAAATACTTAGAGCAATCATGGACGTAGTAACACTTTAAATACTTACAGCAATCACAGACGTGGTAACACTTTAAATACTTATTGCAATCACGGACGTGGTAAAGTAAATACTTATAGCAATCACGGACGTTAACAAATACTTATAGCAATCATGAACGTGGTAACACTTTAAATACTTATAGCAATCATGGACGTGGTAACACTTGAAATAGTTATAGCAATCACAGACGTGGTAACGCTTTAAATACAGTTAGTCCTCAGCGCACATATGACGATAAAAGAAAAAGATTTAGAATATTGTTTTTCATCTTACTGTTAATCTCAAGGTCACATCATGACCATTAATTAAAATGTTTGAAATTGTTGCCTTTTGTCTACATCAATTCTCCAAAAATTAAAAATTTTCCTTCTATATTTAAAAATTACTGACTAAAACGATCTAGAGTTCTGATTTTGCTAGGACAGTGAGTCCTCAGCTCACTTATAAAGGTAAAATCAAAAGATTTAGAATATTGTTTTTCATCTAACAGTTAATCTCAAGCTCATATCATGACCATTAATTAAAATGATTGAATTGATTAAGTTTGGGCTAGATCTACATCATTTCTCTTATGTTTAAAATTTCTCATTTACTAAAAAAGGTCTAGATTTCTGATTTTTCTAGGCCAGTTAGTACTAATATCACAGACGAAGGTAAAATCAAAAGATTTAGACTATTTTTTTCATCTTAAAGGCAAGCTCATAATGACCATTAATTAAAATGGTTTAATTTGTTACTTTTTGCTACTTCATTTCTCCTATATTTAGAATTTCCCATGTACTAAAAACGTGTAGAGCTCTGATTGTTTTAGGACAATTAGTCCTCAGTTCAAAGATGACGATTACAGAAAAAGATTTAGAATATTGTTTTCCATCTTACAGTTAATCTCAAACTTATATCATGACCATTAATTAAAATGGTTAAAATTTTTGTTTTTTTGCTACATCATTTCTGCTATGTTTAAAATTTCCCATTTACTAGAACGGTCTAGAGCTCTCAAATTTAGTAGGACAGGTAGTGCTCGCCTAAAAGATGACGACAAAGGAAAAAGATTTAGAATATTGTTTTTCATCTTACAGTTAATCTCACTATTATAACCATTAATTAAAAAGGTTGTATTTGTAGCTTTTTGGTAACATTTCTCCTATATTTAAAATTTCCAACTTACTAAAAAGGGCTAGAGTTATGATTTTTTTCTAGGACAGTTAGTCCTCGGCTCATGGATGACGATAAGAAAATTTTTTAGAATATTGTTTTTCATTTTACAGTTAATCTCAAGCTTATATCATGACCATTAAATAAAATGTTAAAAATTTTTGTTTTTGGTACATCATTTCTTTTATGTTTAAAATTTCCCACTGTTAGAGCTAAAACGGTCTAGTCCAATTTTCTAGGCCAGTTAGTCCTCAGCTCACAGATGACGATAAAAGAAGAAGATTTCGAATATTGTTTTTCATCTTACAGTTAATCTCAAGCTCATATCATGACCAATTAAAACGGTTCAACTAATATTTAAAATTTCCCAATTACTAAAAAGGGCTAGAGTTATGATTTTTCTAGGACATTTAGTGCTCTCCAATGAAAAGCGATAAAGATTTCGAATATTGTTTTTCATCTTACAATTAATCTCAAGTTCATGTCATGACCATTAATTAAAAATCGATTGTTGTTTTTTGTACATCATTTGATTTTTAAAATTTCCCACTTACTAAAACGGTCTAGAGCTCTCAATTGTCTCACTTATAAAGGTAAAATCAAAAGATTTAGAATATTGTTTTTCATCTAACAGTTAATCTCAAGCTCATATCATGACCATTAATTAAAATGAAATTGAATTGATTAAGTTTGGGCTAGATCTACATCATTTCTCTTATGTTTAAAATTTCTCATCATATTACTATTAAAAAAATGGTCTAGATTTCTGATTTTTAACTTTGGCCAGTTAGTTTTCTAGGAAGTATCCACAGACGATGGATAAAATCAAAAGATTTAGAATCTTTTTTTCATCTTAAAGGTAATGTCAAGCACATATCATGACCATTAATTAAAATGGTTAAAATTGTTGTTTTTTGGCTACATCATTTCTGCTATGTTTAAAATTTCCCATTTACTTAAACGGTTTAGAGCTCTCATTTTTCTAGGACAGTTAGTCCTCGGCTCACAGATGACGATTAAAGAAAAGATTTAGAATATTGTTTTCCATCTTACAGTTAATCTCATGCTTATTATCATGACCATTAATTAAAATGGTTAAAATTGACCATATTGTTTTTAAAACGGTCTTTGTTCCAGTAGGACAGTTAGTCTCAATTGTTTTTCATTTCCCATTATTATTAATTAAAATGATTCAAATTGTTGTTTTTTGGCTACATCATTTCTCCTATGTTTAAAATTTGCCACTAACTATAAAGGTCTAGAGGTACATTTTTCTGGGATAGTTAGTCCACGGCTCACAGATGACGATAAAAGAAAAGATTTAGAATATTGTTTTTAATCTTTCAGTTAATCTCAAGCTCATATCATGACAATTAATTAAAATTGTTAAAATTTTAGTTTTTTGGCTACATCATTTCTGCTATATTTGAAATTTTCCATTTACTAGAACGGTCTAGAGCTCTCATTTTTCCAGACAGCTAGTTCTCGGCTCACAGATGACGATAAAAGAAAAGGATTTAGAATATTGTTTTTCATCTTACAGTTAATCTCAAGCTCATATCATGACCATTAATTAAAATGGTTAAAATTGTTGTTTTTTGGCTAAATATTTCTGCTATGTTTAAAATTTCCGACTTATTAAAACGGTCTAGAGCTCTAAATATTCCAGGACATTTAGTCTTTAGCTCACCGATTACAATGAATCAAATAGATTTAGAATATTGTTTTTCATCTTACAGTCAATCTCAAGCTCATATCATGACCATTAATTAAAAATGGTTAAAATTGTTTTTTTTGGCTAGATCATTTCTCCTATGTTTAAAATTTCCCACTTACTAAAATGGTCTAGAGCAGATAATTTTCTAGGACAGTTAGTCCTCGACTCACAGATGATGATAAAAGAAAAAGATTTAGAAATTGTTTTTTATCTTACAGTTAATCTCAAGCTCATATCATGACCATTAATTAAAATGCTTAAAATTGTTGTTTTTGGCTAAATCATTTCTGCTATGTTTAAATTTTCCCACTTACTAAAACGGTCTAGAGCTCTCAATTTTCTAGGACAGTCAGTCCTCAGCTCGCAGATGACTATAAAGAAAATGATTTAGAATATTGTTTTCATCTGCAAGCCAAGATGACGAGAAACGAATAATTTTGAAACAGTTTCCTCTTCATAGATAACGAGAAATGATGTCAAATTATTTAAAATTGAATATTGTTTTTCATCTTAAACGTTAATCTCATTTCATGACATTAATTAAAATGGTTAAAATTGTTGTTCTTTGGCTACATCATTTCTATATATTTAAAATTTCCCATAACGATAAAGGTCTAGAATTTTCTAGGACAGTTAGTCCTTGGCTCAAATGACAAAAAAGAAAAACATTTAGAATATTGTTTTTCATCTTACAGTTAATCTCAAGCTTATATCATGACCATTAATTAAAATGGTTAAAATTGTTGTTTTTGGCTTTATCATTTCTCCTATATTTAAAATTTGCAACTAACGATAAAAGTCTAGAGGTATGATTTTTCTAGGATAGTTATTCAACGGCTCACAGATGACGATAAAAGAAAACGATTTAGAATATTGTTTTTCATCTTACAGTTTATCTCAAGTTCATATCATGACCATTAATTGAAATGGTTAAAATTGTTGTTTTTTGGCCCCATCATTTCTCCTATATTTAAAATGTTGCACTTACTATAAAGGTTTAGAGGTATGATTTTTCTAGGACAGTTAGTCCTTGCCTCACAGATGACGATAAAAGAAAAAGATTTAGAATATTGTTTTTCATCTTACAGTTAATGTCAAGCTTATATCATGACCATTAATTAAAATGGTTAAAATTGAGGTCGTTTTTTCCTCGCTGACATCATTTCTTGTTTTTCCTATATTTAAAATTTATCACACTTAAAATGGTTAAAATTGTTGTTTTTTGCTAGTATAAAGGTTTTAGAGGTATGGTTTTTCTAGGATAGTTAGTCCTCGGCTCACAGATGACGATAAAAGAAAAAGATTTAGAATATTGTTTTTCATCTTACAGTTAATCTCAAGCTTATATCATGACCATTAATTAAAATGGTTAAAATTGTTGTTTTTTGGCTACATCATTTCTGCTATATTTAAATTTTCCACTTACTAAAACGGGCTAGAGCTCTCAATTTTCTAGGACGGTTAGTCCTCCACTCACATATGACTGTAGATGAAAAAGATTGAGAATATTGTTTTTAATCTTACAGTTAATCTTAAGCTCATATGATGACTATTAATTAAAATGGTTAAAATTGTTTTTTTTTTTTTAGCTACATATTTCTGCTATGTTTAAAATTTCCCACTTACGAAAACGGTCTAGAGCTCTAAATTTTGCAGGACAGTTAGTCCTTGGCTCACAGATGCTGATGAAAGAAAAGGATTTAGAATATTATTTTTCATCTGACAGTTAATCTCAAGCTCATATCATGACCATTAATTAAAATGGTCTAGAGAACTTAATTTTCTAGGACAGTTATTCCTCGGTTCAAAGATGACGATAAAAAAGAAAAAAGATTTGGAATGTTCTTTTTCATCTTACAGTTATTCTCAAGCTTATATGATGACCATTAATTAAAATGGTTAAAATTGCTGTTTTTTGGCTAGATCATTTCTGCTATATTTAAAATTTCCCATTTACTAAAACGGGCTAAAGCTCTTAATTTTCTAGGACAGTTAGTCCTTGACTCACAGAAGACGATAAAAGAAAAAGATTTAGAATATTTTTTTTCATCTGACAGTTAATCTCAAGCTCATATCATGACCATTAATTAAAATCGTTAAAACTGTTGTTTTTTTGCAATATCATTTCTGCTATTTTTAAAATTTCCTATTTACTTAAACTGTCTAGAGCTCTCATTTTTCCAGGACAGTTAGTCCTCGACTCATCAGATGACGATAAAACAATAAGATTTAGAATATTGTTTTTTGTCTGACAGTTAATCTCAAGCTCATATTATGACCATTAATTAAAATGGTTAAAATTATTGTTTTTTGGCTACATCATTTCTCCTATATTTGAAATTTCCCACTTACTAAAATGGTCTAGAGCACTTAATTTTCTAGGACAGTTATTCCTCGGCTGAGAGATGATGATAAAAGAAAAAGATTTAGAATATTGTTTTTCATCTGACAGTTAATCTCAAGCTCATATCATGACATTAATTAAAATGATTAAAATTGTTGTTTTTTGGCTACATCATTTCTGCTATGTTTAAAATTTCCCATTTACCAAAAGGGTCTAGAGCTCTCAATTTTCAGTTAGTCCTCGGCTCGTAGATGATGATGAAAAAAAAGGATCTAGAACATTGTTTTTCATCTTACAGTTAATGTCAAGCACATGTGATGACCATTAAATAAAATTGTTAAAATTGTTGTTTTTTGGCTACATCATTTCTGCTATGTTTAAAATTTTCCATTTACCAAAAGGGTCTAGAGCTCTCAATTTTCTAGGACAGTTAGTCCTCTGCTCATAGATGATGATGAAAGAAAAGGATTTAGAATATTGTTTTTCATCTGACAGTTAATCTCAAGCACATATGATGACCATTAAATAAAATGGTTAAAATTGTTGTTTTTTGGCTACATCATTTCTGCTATGTTTAAAATTTTCCATTAGCTCTCAATTTTCTAGGACAGTTAGTCCTAGGCTTACAGATGACGCTAAAAGAAAAAAGATTTAGAATATTGTTTTTCATCTAACAGTTAATCTCAAGCTCATATCATGACCATTAATTAAAATGGGTAAAATTGTTGTTTTTTGGCTACATCATTTCTCCTGTATTTGAAATTTCCCACTTCCCAAAATAGTCTAGAGCACTTAATTTTCTAGGACAGTTAGTCCTCGTCTCAGACATGATGATAAAAGACAAAGATTTAGAATATTGTTTTTCATCTGACACTTAATCTCAAACTCATATCATGACCATTAATTAAAATGGTTAAGATTGTTGTTTTTTGGATACATATTTCTGCTATGTTTAAAATTTCCCACTTACGAAAATGGTCTAGAGCTCTAAATTTTGCAGGACAGTTAGTCTTCAGTTCACAGACGACCATGAATAAATAGATTTGGAACATTGTTTTTCATGTTACAGTTAATCTCAAGCTCATATCA
>JAXRKP010000759.1:222500-225320 GCA_037039925.1 Doris montereyensis | reverse complement strand
CTACCTAGGGTACGATGGGCTAATCCCCTGCTTATCCAAAATAACCTGATTCAAAGTAATATATACAATGATATACCCGGCTTGAACTTTCGAAGACGACTCTGGAAAAGAACACGGACTGTGATTTTGGAACATGGAATGTTAGGGCAATAATGGAAAGGAGTTAGAATTAGCTAAAGGAATGCAGAAATTCAAAGTAGACATTTTGGCTATTACAGAAACAAAGAAAAAAGGACAAGGAATAGAAAATGTAGAACAAAATCATACTTTAATCTTATCAGAAATAGATGTCAAAGATAGAGCTAGAGCAGGAGTATGCCTCCTAATGCATAAAAGGCAAGAAATGCTACTAGAAAGTTGGAAATTTGTAAGCCCACGGTTATTAGAGGTAAATATTAAGCCAAAAAGAAGAGATTTTGAATTATTAATAGCTTATGGACCAAACGAAGATGACACCAAAGAAAAAAAGATACCTTTGAAAATGATTTACAAATAGCTGCAGAGAATCTCAAACCCAAAACAGGAATTAATGGTTTTAGTAGATTTAAACGCTAGAGTAGGCAATAGTGTAGAAACATCAGGAGGAATAATATGTAAAGAAGGAGAGACAACAACTTCTCCAAATGGAGAGAGACTAATAGATTTTTGCCTAAAGAATATCATGAAAATAGCTAACACAATTTTCCTCATAAAACTATCCACAAATATACAAGAGTAAATGAAAACAGATGTGGAACGTCAATCATAGACTACATAATAGTTAGCAACTCCCTTTTTTACAGTACACTGGATGCTAGAGTAAGCAGAGGAGCAGAAATATTTAGTGATCATCACCTAGTGACAGCCAAAATGAGATTATTAACTGCAGAAAACAAACAGAAAAGGAAAGAGAAGAAAGCTACTAAACTCCAAATAAAAGAACTAAATAAACCAATAGTAAAACAGATATACCAGTCCAGGATAAAAATATCTATCAGTGAAAGGCAGATGGATCTGAATGAAAGCACAATAGAAGAAAAGTGACAAATATATAAAGAAACACTCCTCAGTTGTACTGAAGAGGTCTGTGGTAGGAAACAAATTAAAGGAGATAGGAAAAGAACAGCATGGTGGAATGAGGAATGTCAAGACTAAGATCAAAGAAAAGAAGGATGCCTGGAAGAAATACTTGCAAACAAAGAGACCAGAGGATATGATAGATTACGTGAGTAAAAGAACTATCGCCAAAGAGGAAGTTAGGAAAGCAAAACAGGAACAGTGGGAAGAGTTTGGACAAAGACTTCAGGAAAGCTATCAAGGAAATCGAAAGCTGTTCTGGGGGAGCAATGAAGAGCATGAGAAAGACCAAAGCATGCCCAATACGACAAATTAAGAATGCCAAAGGAGAAATAATGAAAGGAGACAGCAAATCATGGAAACGTGGAGAAAATATTTTCAACAATTACATAATCCCTCCAGAACATATGAAACAAGAAGTACAGATCAATTAGTAAGAGTAACAAGTAATCGAGATGAGACAGCTGAAGATGTAGATATCTCAATGGAAGAAATCCAAAACAGCTATAAGAAAAGTGAAATTAGGAAAAGCCCCAGGAGCAGATCAAGTTTATCCAGAAATGATTAAAAACCAAGGGAGAGAGGCAGACAAACTACTACATGCAATATGTCAACAAGCATGGAAGTCCAAACAGGTGCCAGACGACTGGAATAAGGGAACGGTAGTACCAATACACAAGAAAGGATCAACTATGGAATGCTCAAACTATAGAGGGATATCACTACTTAGCGTACCAGGAAAAGTGTATGCCAGGATTCTGGAAATGAGACTAAGGAAAAGTAGAAGATTGAAAAACACCAGAGTGGATTTAGACCAGAAGAAGAAAGATCACATATTTACAATTAGACAAATAATAGAAAAATTCCTTGAGAGAAACATTGACTTGCACCTGTGTTTTATTGACTTAGAAAAGGCATTTGACACTGTGAGGAGGGACGAACTATGGCATTCCTTAAAAGAACACAATGTAGAGCAAAATTTAATAGAAGCCATGAAACGTTTTTACAATAAACCAACATGTGCAGTGAGAGTAGCTGGAAATGTATCTGAAGAATTTGATGTAGATATAGGAGTAAGACAGGGTTGTAACCTAAGTCCTCTTTTGTTTATCACATTTATGGATTCAGTCGCAAAGGCATCCTCAAAAATGAAGAAAATGAAAGTAGGTATGTGGAAGCTCAAACCAATAAATGTATCAATGATTTCATTTGCTGATGATTTAGTTCTATTTGGAAAATTAGAACAGTTTATTGTTCTACACTCCTCTAACGCAGTGAAACCTGGACCTTAGACAGTAGGGAATACAGTAGAGTACAGTAGAGACAAAATCTTACAAACAGTGTCACACTTTTTTTACGCTAGATTAAAGAGACACAATCTTCCCAACAGTGTCAGACTTTCGTTTCGCCAGACTAAAGAGACAAAATCTTCCAAACAATGTCCCACTTGTTGTCCGCTAGATTAAAGAGAAGGGTTATGGTGGAGCTCAGGTCGAGAAATGTGTCCACTACATCGAGTATGAAGTTTAGGACTGTTGCTGACGTCATCCACGGTGATATGATATTTTCTTTTATATTGACTGGAAAGACCACTGATTTTCCACGCATGTGAGGAACAGTTCATGAGTCCCTGAAGGCCCTCTTCACTATGGACGGTCAGAGAAGCGTCATCTGCAAACAACTTCTCCCTGATACGCACCTGCCGTACCTGGCTTTCACCCGAGGCATCCTAGGTTAAAGAGATTCCCATTGCAGCAGGTATGA
>JAXRKP010000759.1:210000-217500 GCA_037039925.1 Doris montereyensis | reverse complement strand
GATACGTCAACAAAGACATAGGTGTACAAAATATAATAATAAAACTGATGCAATAACATGTTTTTCTAAACCAATTCAGGATGAACTACCATCTATCGTTAATCTCCAATACTCTACAAGATGAAAAGTAAACAAAACCCATTACACTTCTAAAATATGTGTATTGTGTAGTCTATACGGACAATTCAAAAGTCACACACATTACATGCGCAATCAAACTGTCAAAAATTATATTTGACATTATGTCAATCCCCTGATATCTATTATCAGTTTGATGTCATGTGTAATCAGGTCTCATTTGAGGTCTCATTTCCGCCACAGTCTGACTAGATCTATCCTCTCGAACGTTCTTGGTACTCAAATGACATGCTGTCTACACTAATACAAAACCTCGCCAGACATGAAGATATATAGATTTAGTCATCACAGCACCCACGACCCCAACAACATGACAATGTCACAGAGGCTTACACAGCCAGCATCTCTCAGGTTGAACGAAATCTTACCGTGGAATCGATACAACACAGCCATGACAGTATGTTGAAAATGCTGTAGTGAAACCTGCGACCTTCAAATGTCACTTTTACAGCCAATGGCTAGGGGGATAGGAATAATATGGTTTAGATCAACGACCTCATATAATTACATGCCATTGTTATGGATTTAGAAAACGGAGATGTTCAAAGGTGAAAACATCTCAAAGCGCGCGCGCCTCATAAAATTACATGCCATTGTTATGGATTTAGAAAAAAGGAGATATTCAAAGGTGAAAAACATCTCAAAGCGCGAGCACGTGCGCGCGCGCGCGCGAGAGAGAGAGAGAGAGAGAGAGAGAGAGAGAGAGAGAGAGAGAGAGAGAGAGAGAGAGAGAGAGAGAGAGAGAGAGTTAGAGAGAGTTAGAGAGAGAGAGATAGTTAGATAGAGAGAGAGAGAGAGAGAGAGAGAGAGAGAGAGAGAGAGAGAGAGAGAGAGAGAGAGAGAGAGAGAGAGAGGCAGATAGACAGACAGACAGACAGAGAGACAAACAGACAGACAGACAGAGACAGAGACAATCATACAGACAGACAGAGACAGAGACAATCAGAAAAGACAGAGAGACAGAAAGAGAGACAGAGAGACAGAGAGAGAGAAACAGAAAGAGAGAAGGACGTCAAACAAAGAGACAAAGACAGAGAGACAGAAAGAGAGAAGAATGTAAAACAAAGAAACAGAGAGACAGAAAGAGAGAGGGAAACAAAGAGACAGAGACAGAGACAGAGAGACAGAAAGAGAGAAGGACGTAAAACAAAGAAACAGAGACAGAGAGGCAGAAAGAGAGAAGGACGTAAAACCAAGAGACAGAGATAGAGAGACAGAAAGAGAGAAGGACGTAAAACCAAGAGACAGAGATAGAGAGACAGAAAGAGAGAAGGACGCAAAAAACAAAGAGACAGAGACAGAAAGAGAGAATGGCGGAAAACAAAGAAACAGAGACAGAGAAACAGAAAGAGTCTGTGTTTTATGTTCTTCTCTCTTTCAGTCTCTTCTGTCTCTGACCTTTGTGTTTTACATCCTTCTCTATTTCTGACGTAAACAAAGAGACAGAGACAGAGACAGAGAGACTGAAAGAGAGAAGGACGTAAAACACAGAGACAGAGAGAGAGAGAGAGAGAGAGAGAGAGAGAGAGAGAGAGAGAGAGAGAGAGAGAGAGAGAGAGAGAGAGAGAGAGAGAGAGAGAGAGAGAGAGAGAGAGAGAGAGAGAGAGAGAGAGAGAGAGAAGGATATAAAACAAAGAGACAGAGACAGAAAGAGAGAGAGAGAAAGAGAAGGACAAAGAGACAAAGACAGAGAGACAGAAAGAGACAAGGATGACAGAAACAAAGAGACAGAGACAGAGAGACAGAAAGAGGGAAGGATGTAAAACACAGAGTCAGAGACAGAGAAAGAGAGAGTAAAACAGAGTCAGAGACAGAGAGAGAGAGAAGAGAGAGAGAGAGAAGAGAGAGAGAGAGAGAGAGAGAGAGAGAGAGAGAGAGAGAGAGAGAGAGAGAGAGAGAGAGAGAGAGAGAGAGAGAGAGAGAGAGAGAGAGAGAGAGAGAGAGAGAGAGAGAGAGAGAGAGAGAGAGAGAGAGAGAAAGAGAGAAAGAGAGAAGGATGTCAAACAAAGGAGACACAGAGAGAGAGAGAAAGAGAGAAGGATGTAAAACAAAGAGACAGAGAGAGAGAAAAAGAGAAGGACGCATACGAGAAAGAGTAGACGTTTCAATCAGGTTACATTGGAGGAGATAAGCGATGTGATGATGACGGTGATGATCACATTGCAACAGAGAAAGGTAGATAAGGAAAATGTTAAATAACCAAAGACGAAAGGGAATAACACAAAGATGATTGTACAGTAACCCTGACAACAACAAGAAAACAAACAAACAACAGCAACAACAAAGCAAGAATTATGACAAGGGGTGGTCAGAGAGACGGCAATGACGACGGTAGTGAATACAAACGATAATACTTATGATAATAGTAGTCATAATAATAATGATAATAATAATGCAATAATGATAATAATAATAATATAATAATAATAATAATAACAATAATAATAATAATAATAATAATAATAATAATAATAATAATAATAATAATTGTAATTAAGATGAAGAGGAGGTATGAGAAAAAGAAAAAAGAAGACGGAGGAGGAGGAGGAGGAGGGGGGAGGAGGAGGAGGAGGTGGGGGGGGAGGACGTGGAAATGAAGAAAAATAAACACATGACGCAAGGACACACATAATGAGGTGTATGCATTTAAACATAAATGAAAATGATAATAATACAATCGCCGATCAATGAAAAAGTTAAACTGAAACATACATGTCAATATAACAGTTGAAGATTCAACGCCTGCCATTCAATTTTTTCTGACGTCGCCTTCTCCCTCTCCCTCGCCTTCTTTCTAGTAGTAAATCGGCCATCAAGTGACATTTAGAACAATGCGTCAAGGATGAGAAAGTGGAATCGATACCACATTGCCACGTCTACGATTTCTGTCCATTATCGTAATTGAAAGAGTAATAATACGGTGCTGCTAACTGGATGAGTACTGTTACTGACGTAGCTTTTCAACAACCATTTTTCGCTCTTTAGCTTTTGTCAATACGTGTATACGCAATTTTCAAATTGTATTTTCAGATTTGAAGGAGAAATATGATTACACACAGATTTCCCTGTTGGTAGTGTTCTTTTAATTTATGACGCAAAATTATAAATGAAATGCGCCCCCTCCCCTTCCTTCTCACGACACGATACAAAAATTCCATGACGTCAGATAAAAGATGATACAACAATCATTATGTTCAAAGAAATATGAGTAAATGGTGAAATCCTGGCTATTTTCCATAGCAAAGAATTACTTTTTTGACCTGGTTTTATAACAAGCAAGCGAGATGTAATATAATGTAGCAAAAGATTGCCGTTATATGGATAGAGCATAATTCTATTTCGGTAGACTTTTGAGGGATCTTGGAGAGTTGTTCAGTGCGATTGTAATAATATACTCATGAGCAGAATTAACTTGACACTGACAGTTTGCTCAAAAGAATCAAGTGAACAAATTGAAACAGGGAAGTGTTATACATCATGATAAAACAAGATTTAACGACAAATAAGACTTACACACACACACACACAAAAAAACGTTCTTAGAAATAATCATAACTCTTCTGTCTGTGAGGTTACAAGGAGGGTCATTAAAAAAATAAAAGGTGCAAAATGGGCTTCATCAATAATCAGGAAAAAAATCAGTATTTGGTGTGGCCACCATTATGGTTAACAAAAGTCACCACTGGTTTTCAATAATACTAAAGGAGCCACAGTGGAGTGAGGTCAAAGGTGAAAACGACAATAGATGACAACTCCCCAATAAAGACACAATAACAAAGCTGTTCTGTCTTTATTAGTGGAGTCATTTATTTTCGCTTTTCACTCGTTTTCAAATAGACCTTCTTATCTTCACTGTTGTCTTCTCGGGGACTCCATTCTATGCCTTTACGAGACAGTCAAAGAGTATGTCAGATATCTGGGGTGCTCGCTTTGTTGCCCAAACTGCATGACCTGGAATGTCCCACAAATTAATGTTCAATACAGTTCATATGTGGAATAACAGCAGGTGATGTTTCCATGACATCAATTTCATTGTTTTCGAGAAGCTGCCTTGTACCATTAACCCTGTGGGGAGGATCTCTATCGTGCGTGGTGGAAAGCGGTTGGTCTAAAAATTGAACTTGTGGATTTCTCCAAAGGCGTACGGTATAATCACTGTTTGCGTTGATTTTTTTGCAACTTTACTTTTTCGGGTGATTGTCTTCAAAGGGCTCTCATATCAAAACCATCTAATGTATCTACAATCTTTCTTTGGTATGTTGTAGAGAATTAAGTTCGATTTTACAATGATGTGTGGATTATTTAAATGTATATGATGTAACGTTTGAAATTCGAGTCTTAAGAATTAGTGTCAAGAAAATTTGCTCCTGATTATATTATATATTATCTTCACACATAAAAAAGAAGATGTATAGAACGCATTGCGCACATGGGGGTAAGCAAGTGGGAGTTTCTGTTGAGAAACAATTTCGATGAAAATATGTGAGGCAGATGATCGCTGGTGAAACATTTTGGGTAGATCAATAATACGAACATACAGTGTGAGCTTAGATTACCGACATATTTTGAAAAATCCAAGAATAATTCATGAGTAGTCAATGGAAAGGTGTCTTGGAGACGTCTTGGATAGCCTACAAGGTGACTTGGAAACGTCTTGGATAGCCTACAAGGGTGTCTTGGAGGACGTCTTAGATAGCCTACAAGGGTGTCTTGGAGGGCGTCTTAGATAGCCTAAAGGTGTCTTGGAGACGTCTTGATAAGCATACAAGATGTCTTGGAGAGCGTCTTGGATAGCCTACATGGTTGTCTTGGAGACGTCTTGAAAAGCCTACAAGATGTCTTGGAGACGTCTTGGATAGCCTACAAAGGTGCCTTGGAGACGTCTTGTCTTGGATCTTTCAGCCTACAAGGGTGTCTTGGAGACGTCTTGGATAGCCTAGGTGTCTTGAGACGTCTTGGATAGCCTACAAGGGTGTCTTGGAGACGTCTTGGATAGCCTATAAGTTTGTCTTAGAAACACTTTGGATAGCCTACAATGTTTGTCTTGGAGACGTTTGGATAGCCCACAAGGTTGTCTTGGACACCAAGACGTTTTGACAAGATGAGCCTACAAAGGTGTCTTGGAGAGACATGGATAGATAGCCTTTCGAGGCTGTCTTATAGACATTTTGATAGCCTACGAGGTTGTCTTGGAGACGTCTTGGATAGCCTACAAGGTTGTCTTAGAGACATCATAGATAGCTGCTACGAGGTTGTCTTAGAGACACCAAGGATAGCACAAGAATAGACATCTTCATATCATCAAGGTTGTCTTAGAGACATTTTCATAATATCCTACAAGGTTGTCTTAGAGACATCTTAATAACTTCTTCAAGGTTGTCTTTTATTCTTTAGACGTTTCTTAATAACATCATAAGGGTGTCTTGGATCATCGATAGCCTACGAGGTTGTCTTAGAGACATCATAGATAACCTACGAGGTTGTCTTAGAGACATCATAGATAGCCTACAAGGTTGTCTTAGAGACATCATAGATAGCCCACAAATTTGTCTTAATAGACATCATCGATAGCCTACGAGGTTGTCTTGGAGACATCATAGATAGCCTAATAAGGTTGTCTTAGAGACAAGTCATGGATAGCCTACAAGGTTGTCTTAGAGACATCAATGGATAGCCTACGAGGTTGTCTTAGAGACATCATAGATAGCCTACGAGGTTGTCTTAGAGACACCAAGGATAACCTACAAGGTTGTCTTAGTGACACCAAGGATAGCGTATCTGAGGTTGTCTTAGAGACACCAAGGATAGCGTACAAGGTTGTTTCAGTGACACCAAAGATAGTCTCTCTCAAGGTTTCTCTTAGAGACACCAAAGATAGCCTACAAGTTTGTCTTAGAGACACCAAAGATAGCCTACAAGCATTGTCTTAGAGACACACCAAAGATAGCCTACAAGTTTGTCTTAGAGACACCTAGGATAGCCTACAAGTTTGTCTTGGAGACACCTAGATAGCCTACAAAGTTGTCTTAGAGACACCATGGATAGCCTACAATGTATGTCTTGGAGACACCAAGGATAACCTACAATGTTGTCTTAGAGACACCAGGATAATACAATGTTGTCTTAGAGACACCAAGGATAGCCTACAAGTAAGTTTGAGAGACACCAAGGATAGCCTAGAGTTTGTCAGAGACACCTAGGATAGCCTACAAGTTTGTCTTAGAGACACCAAGGATAGCCTACAAGTTTGTCTTGGAGACACCAAGGATAGCCTACAAGTTTGTCTTAGAGACACCATGGATAGCCTACAAGTTTGTTTGGAGACACCTAAGGATAGCCTAACAAGTTTGTCTTAGAGACACCAAGGATAGCCTACAAGTTTGGTTTGGAGACACCAAGGATAGCCTACAAGTTTGTTTAGAGACACCAAAGATAGCCTACAAGTTTGTCTTAGAGACACCAAAGATAGCCTACAAGTTTGCTTTAGAGACACCAAAGATAGCCTACAAGTTTGTTTAGAGACACCAAAGATAGCCTACAAGTTTGTTTTACAGACACCAAAGATAGCCTAGAAGTTTGTTTTACAGACACCAAAGATAGCCTATCGTTTGTCTTGGAGACACCAAAGATAGCCTACAAGTTTGTCTTGGAGACACCAAAGATAGCCTACAAGTTTGTCTTGGAGACACCAAAGAGACACCAAAGATAGCCTACAAGTTTGTTTTGGTTTGACACCAAAGATAGCCTACAAGTTTGTTTTGGAGACACCAAAGATAGCCTACAAGTTTGTTTTGGAGACACCAAAGATAGCCTACAAGTTTGTCTTGGAGACACCAAAAGATAGCCTACAAGTTTGTTTTAGAGACACCAAAGATAGCCTACAAGTTTGTTTTGGACACCAAAGATAGCCTACAAGTTTGTTTTAGAGACACCAAAGATAGCCTACAAGTTTGTTTTAGAGACACCAAAGATAGCCTACAAGTTTGTTTTAGAGACACCAAAGATAGCCTACAAGTTTGTTTTAGAGACACCAAAGATAGCCTACAAGGTTGTTTTAGAGACACCAAAGATAGCCTACAAGTTTGTTTTGGAGACACCAAGGATAGCCTACAAGGTTGTTTTAGAGACACCAAGGATAGCCTACAAGTTTGTTTTGAGACACCATAGATAGCCTACAAGTTTTCTTGGAGACACCATGGATAGCCTAAATTTGTCTTGGAGACACCATGGATAGCTACAAGTTTTCTTGGAGACACCATGGATAGCCTACAAGTTGTCTTGGAGACACCATAGGATAGCCTACAAGTTTGTCTTGGAGACACCATGGATAGCCTACAAGTTTGTCTTTTTGAGACACCATAG
>JAXRKP010000759.1:195000-207500 GCA_037039925.1 Doris montereyensis | reverse complement strand
CTTAGGATACAACACTGTCTTACTCCTATATCTACATCAAATTGCTCAAATACATTTCCAGCTACTCTCACTGCACATGTTGGTTTATTGTAAAAAATGTAATGGCTTCTATTACATTTTGCTGTACATTGTGTTCTTTTAAGGAATGCCATAGTTCGTCCCTCCTCACAGTGTCAAATGCCTTTTCTAAGTCAATAAAACACAGGTGCAAGTCAATGTTTCTCTCAAGGAATTTTTCTATTATTTGTCTAATTGTAAATATGTGATCTTGTACATTTCTTCCTGGTCTAAAACCTCTCTGGTGTTCTTCAATCTGATCCTCTACTCTTTTCCTTAGTCTCATTTCCAGAATCCAGGCATACACGTTTCCTGGTACGCTATAGTGATATCCCTCTATAGTTTGAGCATTCCATGGTTGATCCTTTCTTGTGTATTGGTACTACTGTTCCCGTTTTCCAGTCGTCTGGCACCTGTTTGGACTTCCATGCTTGTTGACATATTGCATGTAGTAGTTTGTCTGCCTCTCTCCCTTGGTTTTTAATCATTTCTGGATAAACGTGATCTGCTCCTGTGGCTTTTCCTAATTTCACTTTTCTTATAGCTGTTTGAAGTTCTTCCATTGACATATCTACATCTTCAGCAGTCTCCTCTGGATTACTTGTTAATTTTAATAATTGATCTGTTCCCCTTGTTTCATATTTTCTGAGGGATTATGTAATTGGTGAAAATACTTTCTCCACGTTTCCATGATTTTGCTGTCTCCTTTCATTATTTCTCCTTTGGCGTTCTTAATTTGTCGTATTGGGCATGTTTTGGTCTTTCTTATGCTCTTCATTGCTCCCCAGAACACCTTTTGATTTCCTTGATAGCTTTTTTGAAGTCTTTGTCTAAACTCTTCCCAATGTTCCTGTTTTGTTTGCTTTCCTAACTTCCTCTTGGCGATAGCTCATTTATTCACGTAATCTCTCCTATCCTCTGGTCTCTTTGTTTGCAAGTATTTCTTCCAACCATCTTTCTTTTTTTATCTTAGTCTTGACGTTCTCATTCCACCATGTTCTCCTTTTCCCATCTCCTTTAATGTACTTCCTACCACAGACATCTTCAGTACAACTGAGAACTGAGATGAAGAAGAAGAAGAAGAAAAAAAGAAGAAGAAGAAGAAGAAAAAGAAGAAGAAGAAGAAGAAGACGAAAGAAGAAGAAGAAGAAGAAGAAGAAGAAGAAGAAGAAGAAGAAGAAGAAGAAGAAGAAGAAGAAGAAGAAGAAGAAGAAGAAGAAGAAGAAGAAGAAGAAGAAGAAGAAGAAGAAGAAGAAGAAGAAGAAGAAGAAGAAGAAGAAGAAGAAGAAGAAGAAGAAGAAGAAAAAGAAGAAGAAGAAGAAGAAGAAGAAGAAGAAGAAGAAGAAGAAGAAGAAGAAGAAGAAGAAGAAGAAGAAGAAGAAGAAGAAGAAGAAGAAGAAGAAGAAGAAGAAGAAGAAGAAGAAGAAGAAGAAGAAGAAGAAGAAGAAGAAGAAGAAGAAGAAGAAGAAGAAGAAGAAGAAGAAGAAGAAGAAGAAGAAGAAGAAGAAGAAGAAGAAGAAGAAGAAGAAGAAGAAGAAGAAGAAGAAGAAGAAGAAGAAGAAGAAGAAGAAGAAGAAGAAGAAGAAGAAGAAGAAGAAGAAGAAGAAGAAGAAGAAGAAGAAGAAGAAGAAGAAGAAGAAGAAGAAGAAGAAGAAGAAGAAGAAGAAGAAGAAGAAGAAGAAGAAGAAGAAGAAGAAGAAGAAGAAGAAGAAGAAGAAGAAGAAGAAGAAGAAGAAGAAGAAGAAGAAGAAGAAGAAGAAGAAGAAGAAGAAGAAGAAGAAGAAGAAGAAGAAGAAGAAGAAGAAGAAGAAAAAGATAATTATAGTAATACCGGTTGACCACAAAAAAGAAGAAAAAAGAAAAGCACGAAACGAAAACCAAAGAAATTGTAATCAAACGACATCTAATCTGCCCTGATATGAAAACTAAAATCAATGAGCTGAAATGCGAAGAATTGCAATGTTTGTGTCAACTTTTGACATTCTACGCTCAAAATTAAAGGCAATAATCAACCTTTTTTTAAATGTGGCAAACTGACAACCACCAGTGAAGGTACAGTTTTATATTGACATTAGAGTTTCGAAAGTCAACAGTGATAAATCGTTAAAAGGGAAGATAAGTTACCTCCAGAGAAAAACATTCACGAGGGTTCAAGCCCTGTGAATGAGGTGCCAATGCATAAAAGAGTCTGTCCTGGCATAAAGATCCATGCAAAATGACTCTTGCTGTTGTTCACGACATAAAATCAATAGCGATTCAGCTAAAGTAAACGATCGTGATGGCTAAAGACGAATTGGTAATCCCGCCTTAGGAACCTTGATTTCATAGCCTCCACAATTTACCACCATTGACAACGAAGATTGAGCATGACGCATTCATGTTACGCAACTTGCTTAGTCGAGAAAAAGATTTAAAATGTGCAAAAATGGTGTTTGGTCCATGTTGAAAATAACTTATAGATCTAGTTTGAGTTACCAAAATCCAAATTTACTGAGGTCCATCCCTGTAAATGAAATTTGATCAAAATCCGACCAACTTTGAAATGGAGGCAACTTTTTAACCGATGCAATGTTTCTCGTCGACACAAAAAGAAGAAAAAGGAAAACATTCTCAAATAAGCAGAGATACGTAAAACACTCATCTCAGACGCAAAGATACATAGACCACTCCTCTCAGACGCAGAGATACATAGAACATTCCTCTCAGACGCAGAGATACATAGAACCAGTGATCGATTCCTCGATCAGACGCAGAGATACATAGAACATCCTCCTCATCGTTACGCAGAGATACATAGAACACTATCTCAGACGCAGAGATACATAAAACACTCCTCTCAGACGCAGTGGAGGACATAACAAAGTAGAAAGGATCACAACGTTTTTTTGCATCTAAGACGCAGAGATGGTCACCATTGAACATTCGACAAGAAACGATTCTCAGACGCAGAGATACATAGAACATTCCTCCTCGGACGCAGAGATACAGACTCATCTCAGACGCAGAGATACATAAAACATTCCTCTCAGACGCAGAGATACATAGAACACTATCTCAGACGCAGAGATACGTAGAAAGCGTCCTTCTCAGACGTTGGTCAGACGCAGAACATTCCTCTCGGACGCAGAAGTTTATGAAGCGCTACATAAAACATTCCTCTCAACAGCCGGAACGATAGAGATTTAGAACATTCCTTCGGACGCTTTTTTAGATACATAGATAGACCAGTTTTGAGATACATAGAACATTCCTCTCAGACGCAGAGATATAAACGATAGAACACTCCTCTCAGACGCAGAGATACATAGAACATTCCTCTCAGACGCAGAGATACATAGAACACTCTCTCAGACGCAGTAGATACATAGAACACTCCTCTCAGACGCAGAGATACGTAGAACATTCCTCAACAAAGTAAAGAAAGGAAGGCAACGTTTTTTTGCACATGTAATGAGGAGGGAGAAAACGGAACACTTGGTCACCACCACAAACATCGATGGGACAAGATTTAGTGGTCGACAAAGGGAAACGATTCTCGATGGAATTGCAAGATGACTGAAGACAAAGAGCGTAAACAACCTGACAAGACACTTGATGATAATGATGATGATGATGTTGTTGTTGTTGAGGATGATGATGATGATGATGATGATGATGATCATGATGATGATGATGATGATGATAATGATATAATAAATTAATTGAATCCCTAATGCTTTGGACGGCGTGTTCGACTTAAAGAAGTTGAAAATATTGTGTCTCTTAAAAGCGATGACTGTACTTATGTTTGTTGATTTTAAAAAAATAATTTTGGTGTATTTGTTTTCTTCTTCTTCTGATGTAGGTCTTCTAAGGGTATTACATCCTGCGTGCATCATAGGATCCTTGAAAGGACACAATTGCATCATGTAAGCGCAGAATTATGTAAATAAAAAGACGCTGTGTTATCTGTGCAATCAAAAACGATAAAAACGTTTCTGTATGAAAGATACGATGTTTTTCAGTGACGCTTTTTACTGATATGTGTGATCGTACTTATCTGTGATATCCTCTTCTTGTCTTCGTATATTAGTTATCTAGCAGTTTTATTTGTTATTATTTGAAGACGATGGTATGAGTTATCATGGTGTTTCGCCACGAGAAGATAATGTCAATAGTCTGATTTAACTAGTTAGATATAACGATTGAATGTAGGGGAATTATTAAGCCACAGTCTACTCGTATTTAGTTCAAAATCTGATTTGTTTTTCTTCTTTCAGTTGAAAATAAAGATTGTTTACAAAGGCTGATTACAAATGAGGACATTGTCAAATAATTACATCTAGAATTACATGCACCAATATATTTAACTCTAGTTATAGGGGTGATGGTAATGTTATAGCTAGTGATGTTATCGTTGATGATTATTACGTCGCCGCAGGCATAGACTTGTGGATTGCATAGCTTCCAATAAGCATAACGTCTTTTTTAACATCATTAAAACTATTTCTCTCTATAAACAAATCTTAGCTAACACTTTGCGATTATTTATCATTGTTACAATATCGGGTAAATTTCTCCTTTGACGGCGGTGACGAACAGGTGAGGGATGGGATGTTGGCGAGGGGGGACGGGGGGGTTCACGGTGATCCAGAGGCAACAATCTTTTTCGAGTTTTTTGCCCCTCGAGGTAACCTCCCTCCCTTCCCCCTCCCTCTCCCCCTTCCTCCCCAACGATCCAGTGATCGAGGCAGGCTGGTCGACACCTCATGTCGTCGGAAATGGACGATGCAAATCAGGTTACGCCGTGGGCAGATCACAACGTTACGTCGTGGGCAGATCACAACGTTACGCCAAGGGCAGATCACAACGTTACGTCGTGCGCAGATCACAACGTTACGCCGTGCGCAGATCACAACGTTACGCCGTGGGCAGATCACAACGTTACGCCGTGCACAGATCCCAACGTTACGCGGTGCGCAGATCACAACGTTACGCCAGGGGCAGATCACAACGTTACGCCGTGGGCAGATCACAACGTTACGCCGTGGGCAGATCACAACGTTACGCGGTGCGCAGATCACAACGTTACGCCGTGGGCAGATCACAACGTTACGCGGTGCGTCACAACGTTACGCCGGGCACGTTAAAGAGTTCTCACCTGTGTACAAAGCCCTCAGAGCAAAATTTGAAATTCCTCTTTGTCAACCCCTTAGCCCCTCCGCTCGCCCGCGCCCCCTCCCCCCGCCTCGCCCCCACAAACAAACTGTGAAATGATAAAAGCGTCTACTTATTTTTATGCTTGTATAAATTGTCTGCATGTCTTTGGTTCGCTTGACTAGTTGAACCTCGAGATCACCTTAAATTGTGGTGAAGGGTAAAATCAAATCAAATTCTTTGCCAGTGATGTACGTTAAAGTTTAATGAAGCGCTACATAAAAGCACGAACTCACGATGTACTAAATAAATCTGAGAGTACAGAGACAACAGCCGGAGATACAGAGTGAAGAAAATGAATTAGGTTCAAGGCGAAGTCCTGCACGCGAAAATAACAGCTAAGGTTTTAAAAAACTAGATTCTAGACCTAGTTAAGGGCGCATTGGTTTTCAATATTTTATTGCCTGCTGTATTGACACACAATGGAAATGCCTTTATTTTCGTGTGGCAGGAAGTAGTGCAATGTGCCCCAAATAAATAGATAATATCAAACGAGTATCTCATTCTTACGGTACGGATTTCGTGACCTACAATATCTACATAAAGTGATAGCCCAATACGGGTCAAAACAGTACCAAAAAAATACAACCTCTTTTTATCATCGAGTTCATTGAGAATTATATTAAACGTTACTGCCAATGGGATGGGTGATTTATATAACACATAAAACCAACTGACAAACTTATCCATTTATCTTATCATTATTCACAGTCGTTGTTGACTATCGGGGCGATTTGTTTGAATTTTAGTCACAAAATCAAGGTTTGACTCAAACATGTTGATGTGGTTTTTTTCATGAACATAATATTTTAAAAGAGGCCTATTTCTGTTTTGTTTTTGTTTTTCAAAAGCGGTTATAGCTAAAGTCGCATGCAAAGTGACTAGAAAGAAGAAAGGAACATTACAGGGGAGAATTACATGAATTAACTCTTTCAACGAAGCTATTGGAAGCGAATCTATACAACAAGATTTCAAGGGTTTCGTTTTTAAACCACACTCCAAATATCGTGTTTACTTAAATTTGACTGAACTTGTCTAAACGTGTTCCAGTGAACGGTTGAAAACTAATATTTACAGAAGAGCCAGAGCCAAGGAACACAAGTACATAATTTTCAGATTTTTATTAAAAAGAAGAAAAAACTCCAAACAAAATATTCACATCTTTTTTTTGTTTTAGTACAATGGGGTAGAGGAGTTTTTGCTTCACTATTTCTATGGACTATCCGTTATTTTGAAAAGCTGGTTGGGAAAAAAAGTGGTAGTGAACGGATCAACTATGGAATGCTCAAACTATAGAAGGATATCACTACTTAGCGTTCCAGGAAAAGTATATGCCCCTGTGGTCAACCAAGACCGGCCTACAAGGCAGCAGGTTGTTTTTCTGTCATGGTTAACTCCCTTAGCCTGTGGTCAGCGAAGACCTGCTTTTTACAGTTCATTGGATACAAGAGTAAACAAAGGAGCAGAAATATTTAGTGATCTGCACTTAGTGATTGCCAAAATGAGATTACTGACTGAAGAAACAAATAGAAAAAGGAAAGAGAAGAAAGCTACTAAACACGAAATAGAGGAACTAAATAAACCAGAAGTAAAAACAGATATACCAATCTAGGATAAAAGATTTATTAGTGAAAGACAGATGGATCTGAATGATAGCACAATAGAAAAAAAGTGGCAGATGTATAAAGAAATACTTCTCCAGTAGCACTGAAGAGGTCTGTGGTAGGATACTGGAAATGAGACTAACAGAAAACAGTAGAGGATCAGATTGATTTAGACCAGGAAAAAATGTACAAGAACGACATATTTACAATTAGATAAATAATAGAAAAATTCCTTGAGAGAAACATTGACCTGCACCTGTGGTTTATTGACTTAGAAAAAGCATTTGATACTGTGAGGAGAGACGAACATGGCATTCCTTAAAAGAACACAATGTAGAGCGAAATTTAATAGAAGCCATTAAAGTTTTTGCCAACATGTGCGGTGAGAGTAGCTGAAATATATCTGCAGAATTTGATGTAGATATAGGAGTAGGACAATGTTCTACTCCTATATCTACATCAAATTCTGCAGTCCTTTTGTTTATCATATTTATGGATTCGGTCGCAAAGGCATCCTCAAAAAATGAAGAAAATGAATGTAGGTATGTGGAAGCTCAAACCAGTAAATGTATCAATGCTTTCATTTGCCGATGATTTAGTTCTGTTTGGAAAAATCAGAAAGTGACCTTCAGTCGAATATCAATATGAACAATGAACTAAATAAAAAGAGGAATGAGAGTAAATGTAAAGAAAACCAAAACAATGCTGGTAACCAGGGAAGCTAAAACACAAAATCTTAAATTGGGCCGGGAGAATTTAGAACAAGTTCAAAGCTACAATTACCTAGGAGTAATGATTAACTCAGAGGAAAACTAAGAGAAGAAATCAGCTAGAGAATCCAAAATGCAAGTGGAACATATCACCATCTAGAAAAGGCATTTGTAGGTAAGCAAGAATTGTCAACAAAAACCAAAATGGGAGTATACAACACAGTTTATTGTCCTACTCTCCTCTATGGCAGCGAAACCCTGGACCTTAAACAGTAGAGAATACAGTAGAGTACAGGCAGCTGAAATGAAATATCTAACAAGAGTAGTAGGGAAAACTAAAAGAGACAAAATCAGAAACACAACAATAAGAGATCAAAACCAAAGCAGGTGGCATAAAAACTAAGATAAAAACAAATCAATGGAGATGGTTCGGGCATCTGAGCCATTACCTCCTAAATTTGAAAGCTTCTCATATATCAATGACACATTCATTAAAAATGTTATCACTAGATCACACAGAAAACTATGTAAACTTGATCCCTTCCCTATATCGTCATTTTATGAATATCTTGACACTCTCTTACCTTATATTACCAAGCTTATAAACATGTCTCTTAGAACAGGAAATATACCCAAAGAGTTTTTAAAAACATTGATCAGACCTGTTCTTAAGAAAGTAAGTCTTGATCATAATATTCTGAAAAACTACAGACCAATATCTAATTTACTATTCTTTCAAAATTTTTATAAAAAGTTGTTATATCACAAATTACTAACCACATCAAAGAGAAAAATATGTTTGAAAAGTATCGTTCTGCTTACTGAGCCAAGCATAGTACTGAAACAACCCTCCTGAAAGTCAAAACTGATTTGCTTAATGCATGTGATTTCGGTTCAGTTTTTGTTCTTGTGCTTTTGGATCTGTCGGCAGCCTTTGATACAATTGATCAATAAATTTTGATAAACGACTACGTGATCCATTTGGAATAACTAGTACATGCTTATGTGGTTCAGTCAAACTTATGAAACAGACACCAGTAAGTTAAAATCCAGTGCAACTTAAGTGGGTTGTGCCTCAGGGGTCTGTTCTTGGCGTATTTTCTTTTCTTTATACATTCAACCTCTGGGTGAAACAATCTCTAAACATGGTTTTAATCATCCCACATACGCTGATGTCACGCCATTATATAAATTGTGAAAACATACGCCATATTCTTACTGATTTAGAAATATGTGTCTCAGAAATGTCTGCCTGGAAGATGTCAAACAAGTTGAAGTTAAATGAAGATAAAACTGAAGTAATTGTTTTTGGCACTAGATCTAAGATAAAGAACTTGACCATTCCCACTACCACGATATGAGGCATAAACAGTCCAGTAAAGACTAGAGTTAAAAACCTTGGCGTTATTTTTGACTCAGTTCTCTCAATGGACGATCATATTTCCCACCTTAGAAAATCCCGTTATTCTGAATTAGGCAAAATTGCTCATATTAGGCCCCTTATCACAGAGGGTGCAGCAAATAAATGAACATGTTCATTTGTCATATCTTGAATTGATTATTGTAACTCACTTTTAGCTGGGGTGGCAGAAAATCGTAAAAATAAATTACAGCAAGTCCAAAATAGTGCAGTATGTTGAGTTGGAAAGAAGAAAAAGAAAGATTGACCACATCACACTAACACTGAAATAATTACACTGGCTGCCAGTGAAACATGGTATCAGATATAAGATTGCGACATTGATTTATCAACGTTTCAAGATCCATACTTTCCTGTCTACCTTAGACATTTCATTTCTTATAGCGTGTCAGTTATACAACTCCGTTCCAGTAGCTCTGTGGCACCCCTTCTTCAACCCAAAGACAAGTCTGAAATCATACAGGGACATAGCATTTACATTCTATTGCCCAATGCTGTGGAATGGTCTGCCTGACAGTCTTAAGGAAATGGACTCTTTAAGTTCATTCAAGTCTTCCCGCAAAACTTTTCTTTTTAATGAATGTTTTACATAATAAATTCATACGGTATCTCATCACTCTTATGACAATACCTCTTTTAATGAAATGTTAGACCCCGCATGCCATTAATCTGTTCACATTGTATTGTCATTTCTACTGTATTTTTCAATGCTCACATGTATGTATTGTCTTGGGGTGTAGGGGGCTCTGGACTGAGGTAGAACCTTGGCGTTCGGCATGCTGCTCCCGACTCGGTCGGGTGGACGATCAGCGCCGGTCCTCATCCATCTCCTAAATCTCTCATGTGTTGGCTCCAAGCGCCACACCCCGGAACACCGCTTCAGCTGGCGGGCTGAATCACGTGAGGGGATGGTGTTGATACTGCGCCACTGGGCGAACAATCTCCTTGAAGCAGATTACTGACCAAGTCGGAAGTGGTTCCAAAGAACCTCAACGGCCAAGTGTCCGTGGTCAGGGCGAGCCTCCAAGCCGGAGGATATCGGTCGTGGCCAGGTCTGGAGAGGATGGGCTCCACCAAGCGTCACAGCCCAAGATGCACTACAAGATGACTAAAAGCAGAACAAATCCCATACCGGCTCGGTCGTCGCCCAGGTTAACAAGGGCCGCCACTACACTTCGGCACCAGGGTGGAAGTGGAAAATATGCGACTGGTACCACTAAAGATAAGATATGTGCTAGGCGCAACAACATAACCATTGGTACGTAGAACTTCAGGACGTTAAATGCTCCTGGTAAAGTAGAAGAACTAACACATGCATTGAGAATATATAACTGGAACATCATTGGATTATGTGAGATGAGATGGAAGAGTATAGGAGAAACATCAACCCATGAAAGCCACAAGCTTTACTACAGTGGTAGGGATGACAGACACGAATAAGGTGTCGCTTTTCTCGTGCACAAAGACACAGTGCAATGATGGGATGCCGGCCAGTTTCCAGCAGGTCCATCACAATTCGTCCCCGGGCATCACCCTTCAACATCACAATAGTGCAAGCATACTCGCCAACCACTACGCACTCTGATGAAGAAGTTGAACATTTCTATAATCAAGTGCAAGAAGTCATTGATGAAACACCGAAAAAGGACATTCTTGTTGTACAAGGGGACTGGAATGCCAAGATCGGAGTAGATGCACAGAAAGACTGGAAAGACACATGTGGACGCTATTGTAACACGTAAACTAACGAGAGAGGATTAAGACTGCTAGAATTCGCCACATTCAATGACCTGAAAGTAACCAACACATTCGGCCATCATAAGGCATCTAGACGGTGGGCCTGGCACAGCCCAAACGGCACCCACCACCAGATAGACTACATCCTGGTGAGAAGACGCTTCCATACATCAGTCAACACTGCCAGGACACGCAGCTTCCCATGAGCGGATATCAGCAGCGACCACGAACTAGTCATGATGACCTTCCGCTTACACCTCAAGAAGATGAAGAAGTAGGGCCACACTAGAATAAAGTTTGACCTGGAGAAATTGCAAGACCCAAAAGCGGCACAAATTTTTAAGGCTAAGATTGGAGGCAAATTCGTACCACTCCTAATACTCGACGCAGACGGCAATGATATAGACACTTTCATTGATACTTTCAACACCGCAGTGACTGAGACGGCCAATGAAGTCCTCGGCAAGAAGCGGCCCATCAAGAGGCCTTGGGTAACACAGGACTTGCTGAAACTATGTGACAAAAGGAGTGAACTAAAGAAGTCAAAGTATGACAGTGAAGATGGAGTAAAGCAGCACAGACAAGCAGACGAGATGGTGAAGAAGGGCATGCAGGAAGCAAAAGAGGAATGGATCTCGGCTCAATACAATGGTATCGAACGTAACCTCAATTTAAACAACACCCGGAAAGCGTATCAAATAGTCAAATACCCTGTGAGCATCAAACAGGGACGGCCTAATGCCGTTCTCGACAAAAAACGAGAGCAAAGAGATCATACACAGGTGGACAGAGTATTGCTCAGACCTCTACTCTCTCCCCGCAGTAGGCGACACAGAAAAGCTCAACACACATCCGACAACAGACACAGAGAATTTTCCCATCCTTCGAGAGAAAGTGGAGGAAGCATTGAAATCTCTGAAGAAAGGAAAAGCTGCAGGCATAGACAGTATCCCTGGAGAATTGTCCAAGCAGGGGGTAAGGCCATGATAGACGCTTTAAGTGTAATCTTCCAGAAGATCTGGGAGTCAGGAAAATGGCCGACTTAATGGACCCAGTCTTTAGTAATCACCCTTCCCAAGAAAGGAAACCTACAGCAGTGCAACAACTACCGCACAATCAGTCTCATTTGCAATCCTAGCAAAGTTATGCTCAGGATCATACTGTACAGACTGAAGCCGCAGGCCGAGGCAATGATAAGTGAGGAGCAGGCAGGATTTAGAGCAGGGCGCAGTACAACTGAACATATATTTAACCTCAGAATTCTATGCGAACGATATCTTCAACACCAACAAGAGCTCTACTACGTATTCATAGACTTCAAGAAAGCTTTCGATAAAGTGTGGCATGCTGCACTCTGGGATCATGAACCACTACAACATCAACGCCAACATTATCCGTGTCCTAAGAACCTCTATAACAAGGCCAGCAGTGCTGTATATCTAAACGGGGGAGGTTGGAGACTGGTTCAGAACCACTGTTGGAGTGAGACAAGGGTGCTTGTTCTCTCCGACCATTTTCAATATCTTCTCGAAAAAAATATGACAGACGCACTCGACGGCCACCAAGGAACAGTGAGCATTGGTGGAAGAACAATCACAAACCTGCGCTTCGCAGATGATATTGACGAACTCGCAGGCACAGAGCAAGAACTGAATAATCTGGTCAGAAGACAAGATACATCTTCCACAGCATACGGCATGGAAATCAGTGCAAGCAAGACAAAACTGATGACCAACAGTGACACTGGAATCCATAATGACATCATCGCCAACGGAG
>JAXRKP010000759.1:180000-190000 GCA_037039925.1 Doris montereyensis | reverse complement strand
AAAATGATATTCACATTTATAACAGTTAGTTTTTTTAGGACACCCTGTGTGTGTCTGTGTGTGTGTATGTGTGTGTGTGTGTATGTGTTACATACATACATACATACATACATACATACATACATACATACATACATACATACATACATACATACATACATACATACATACATACATACATACATACATACATACATACATACATACATACATACATACATACATAATAAATAATTCATGATGAAATAAAATTTACGTATAGCATGATCAAGGACAGCGTTGAAGATATCAAGATGGGTCTAAACAAATAGACCTAGCATTCTTAATATTATATTTATTATGTAATCGAAGTTGATGTATTAGATGGAAAAAAGTGTAGGAGCGCTAAGACTATTATCGGTCTGGGAAACACAAATTGGGGTTCGCAATTATGTAATATGATGATAATATTGAGAAAATCATTTCCATGATAAATGTAGCACAACCCCCTCCCCAAGTCAACTTAGATGGTTTGGGCATGTAAACAGAACGAATCACAAGAGAATAGCTAGATCAGTATACAATGCTAAAACCCAAGATAAAAAAATCAAAAGGTAGAAATCGAGGAAAGTGGGACGAAGATATAAAAGAGGCACCAAAGCAAAGACATGTAACCTTCACAGAAAGAAGAACATGTTAGGACAGGGTGGCCTGGAGAAATATCATTTCGGGTATCTAAACCCATACACATGAAGGTAGAATGGAAACTGATAAAGAAAGAAAGAAAGATCATTTCGGGTATCTAGACCCATACATATGAAGGTAGAATGGAAACTGATAAAGAAAGAAAGAAAGATCATTTCGGGTATCTGCAGCCATACCGTAGAATGGAAGCTGATAAAGAAAGAAAGATAGTTGTGGCAGACTTCGTGATTCTATTGAAAACAAGTCAAACAGTGAAAAGGGTGGGTGTGAACGGGAATACGATAAAATTAAACTAAAAAACCAAATTAGTCAATCCTATTAGTTGCGGAAACACAGACAGACAGAAATGCAATATGTCGATCAGGGTGCAGATTGTGTACGTGTTATACAGCCATTTTCTTCACAATGATTTTTTCATCAATATTCCATGAAAGAAATTAGCCGATGCAATGTACTTAATGAAAGGCCTGTTCACCCCAGTCAACAAATCGTAGGATAAAGCGGATTTTTTTTTCTCCTCTTCTCGCACTATTAAAGGAAATTCATAAACTTGTTCCCACCTGTAATGTTATTAGTTTATGTCCCCCAATTTTTCCGGCGATATTTTTTTAATATATGAATAGTATTGAATATTAATTCGTTTACTTGTATTGACTGCTGCAAATATAATTCCAGCTCGAAACAGGCTATATCTTAATATAGATCTACAAACAGTATCATAACTTTGTGCTGAACTAGTGTAATACGGTGGCGTCACAAGACGTAGCCAAGTATCACAGTGAATGTCCTAAAAGATCATAATACTATGTCACTATTTTTTGTGTCATTGAATAGACGACGGTTCAAGGTTGGCTAAGTGAAGAACGGCCTTCCTCGTTGGTGTGAATTCACTATAATTCAATAAGAACAGTCTTACGGTCTTACTCCCTTTAGGGGTGTATTGTTGGTTCTTCTTCTTCTTCAAAATAGCCGGCCAATTCAATTCTTGCAATAACGTTAGCGCGTTTATATATATATATATATATATATATATATATATATATATATATATATATATATATATATATATATATATATTCTAATTTAATTCAAAGGTGTTAATCCAATTTCGATTTTATTAAAGCGATAATTTTGAATCTGCTTTTAAAGTCTTCAGTGCTATTGCTGAGTTTTAATTCTGTTGGCAGTCCATTCCACAGCCTGACTGTACTAGAGTAAAATGAGTGCAGGTGTCAATCAATATTCGAAGATGGAACCATGTATGTTTGATAGCCTGATATGGTTATTCTTGTCTTAAGTAGAAGCTGATCTAATGGAATAAACAGTTTGACTTTAATAAGTTAAAAAAAAATGTTATTCTTATTTCTGGCTCTATGCTCTTCTAAAGATGTCCATTGTAATTGGTTGATGTTGGTTTTGGCATTTCCTTTAGTATATGTATACTTGTTAGTCACAAAGCGGGCTGCACCCTTTTGCACTTTCTCAATTTTTTGTATGAGGGTCTGTTGGTGTTGGTCCCAGTCACCGCCACTATATTTTAAGACTGATTTTACTGAAGCCTTGTTTGTAGCATTTTCCTTTTAGGACAGTTGACACGGTTTCTTATAAGGAGGCCAAATAACTATTTGCTATTTTGTAAAGTACTTTATGTTGTTCTTTCCATTGCAATGTATTGTCTATTGTAACTCCTATGCATTTTGCACTACTTGTAAAAGTCTGAGCAGGCTATTTTTACCTTCTTTTTTTTATTAGCATATTGTTATGACCTGACCTTGATCTATTTTCAAATTTTTCTCCCATTCTTGTAGTGTGTTTAGGTTATTTTGTAATACACGTTTTTTGCAAACCTCCATGTTATGTATTTTTCTATACAATCGACTATCATCAGCAAAAAGTTTTAGTTTGGCACCTGGTGAGAGGTTTTGGTCAATATCATTGACATATACTAAAAATTAAAAAGAATAAGGGATCTAATGCAGTTCCCTGGGTGACACCTAAAACCACTAATTTGGGATTAGATTCAACATTATCAATAGTTACATGTTGTGTTCGTTTCAAAAGAAACGATTTGACCCAGTCAAGAATAGAATTTTGAATACTTTACCTATCCTAGTTTATCAGTTATCTATTGTGATCTACTTTCGTCGATTAATTTTGTGTGTATTTTCATAGCTTTACTTTGGTGTATTTTCATAGATCTACTTTGGACGTATTTTCATAGCTCTGCTTTGGGTGTATCTTCATAGATCTACTTTGGGTGTATTTTCATAGATCTGCTTTAGGTGTATTTTCATAGATCTACTTTGGGGTGTATTTTCATAGATCTACTTTGGGTGTATTTTCATAGATCTATTTGGGTATATTTTCATAGATCTACTTTGGGTGTATTTTCATAGATCTGCTTCGGGTGTATTTTCATAGATCTACTTTGGGTATTTTCGTATCTACTTTTTGTGTTTTCATAGATCTACTTTGGATGTAATTGCATAGCTCTACTTTGGGTGTATTTTCATAGATCTACTTTGGGTGTATTTTCATAGATCTACTTTGGGTGTATTTTCATATATCTACTTTGGGTGTATTTTCATAGATCTACTTTGGATGTATTTTCATAGATCTACTTTGGGTGTATTTTCATAGATCTACTTTGGGTGTATTTTCATTTATCTACTTTGGGTGTATTTTCATAGATCTACTTTGGGTGTATTCATTTTCATAGATCTACTTTGGGTGTATTCATTTTCATAGATCTACTTTGGGTGTATTTTCATAGATCTACTTTGGTTGTATTTTCATATATCTACTTTGGGTGTATTTTCATAGATCTGCTTTGTATTTTCATGTATTTTCATAGATCTACTTTGGGTGTATTTTCATAGATCTACTTTGGGTGTATTTTCATAGATCTACTTTGGGTGTATTTTCATAGATCTACTTTGGGTGTATTTTCATAGATCTACTTTGGGTGTATTTTCATAGATCTACTTTGGGTGTATTTTCATAGATCTACTTTGGGTGTATTTTTATAGTTCTACTTTGGGTGTATTTTCATACATCTACTTTGGTGTATTTTCATAGATCTACTTTGGGTGTATTTTCATAGATCTACTTTGGGTGTATTTTCATAGATCTACTTTGGGTGTATTTTCATAGATCTACTTTGGGTGTATTTTTATAGTTCTACTTTGGGTGTATTTTCATAGATCTACTTCGGGTGTATTTTCATAGATCTACTTTGGGAGTATTTTCATAGATCTACTTTGGGTGTATTTTCATGGGCACAGCGTGGCAGACGGAAGCACAGAACACCAATCACTAGAGAGCATTTTGCTGAGTACTACTTCTTGCAATGGATGGACGCCGTCTGAACACAATCACACGAAAGTACAATGGCCACCATGCAAAAGGGATTATTAGATACGCGGTCTGCATGGCATCTTCTTTTAGTAATACAAGTTTTAGTATTGCGGCTCCAGTTTTATGGAACAATTTGTCTTATTATACAAACCCTCCCCCATCCATGGATATTGTTAGGAAACGTTTAGAGACAGAGCTGTGAAGATTTGCTTTTCTTGACACTGGAGAGGGCTCACCATGAATTCAAATGTTTGTTTATTTCTGTTGCGTGTGCTTTTCATTGTGATGCTATATGGTTTGTTTGATTGGATCGTACATTCTTCTGGGTTTTAAAATCATTTTGTGCTTTTGATTGCACAGCGCCATCAAGTACCTTTGGTGGATGTCAGGCGTTCTATCAATGAATTATTATTATTATTATTATTATTATTATTATTATTATTATTATTATTATTATATATTATTATTATTATTATTATTATTATTAGCAAAAACAAAGCATTGTAGCGAAACCGTAGTGTTGTGAGCTTGTAATCATGACAACACTGGTTCAAACCCCACCAGCTGGCACAGATGGGGTTTCTTCTAACGTTGTACTCTCATGAAAGGTAGATCACTTTACTTTCCTCACTTGATTCAGGTGTGAATGAGTACCCAGCTATAGATAGAGAATGATTTTGCCAGAGTGGTAGTAAGAAGAGACTAACATGCTGCTGTTCTGTGTGCTCTTCAGAGAGTTGAGAAGGACTTTGAATGAAATGGGCTGCTGTGTGATAAATAATGTACAATCGGTGAGTCTGCACGTGTGTGGGGATGGGGACTATAAATCCTTCTTTAACCTTATCTTTAACAACAATAACAACAACAGCAATAAGTAATTGAAACGAATAAAAATCAGACAAACTTTTGACTGCAAGTCGGTAGGTTTGGCTTTGACATTGACGAAGTATCTTATGAAAGCAGTAAAAGACCATTATAAGATATTGACATCTGATTTCGTTTACACGACATTCTCGGTAGTCCAGAGGCAGGGTGTCCGCCTCTCCAAGTAAAAAAGGTCGTGGGTTCGAGCCCCGCCGACGGTTGAAAATTTTCTCGAGTTTTTTTTCCAGTAAAATCCCCCCCCCCCCCACCACCCCCTCCCCTCTCCCGCCTGGTCGAGGTTTGTGGATCGACACCTATTTCCATCCGAGACGGACGGTAAAAAGATGTCCCTTGTGCAAATCACACAACCTTGTTGACGAAAAATCTTTCATAGGACACAGGCTTGATGATTTTGAACCGGTCACCAAGATTTTGTAAGGGAACTTATTACAAAAAGCCCCAAGGAAATTCTGCAATCTAGCTAGACCCCTTGCCGCCAAGCTCCTGTCTGCTTGCGCCGATACACTACTACCATTGATTACTACCCTGATCAACTCTTCTATCACATGTGGTGTCGTCCCTCCATGCTTCAAAAAACGTCCTCGTTTTTCCTTTGCTCAAAAAGCTATCATTACATCAAAATGAACTAAAGGACTATCGTCCTGTTTTGAACCTATCATTCATCTCAAAGTTATTCGAAAAGGTTACTCTCCGTTAGCTGTTAACTCATCTCAATATGAATAGACTGGAACAGCCTTTTCTGTCAGCATGTACAGAAGAACACAGCAAATAGACAGCTTTTATAAGAGTGTTAAATGACATCATCAGAAATGCTGACTCCAGCAGAGTCTTTTGGATCTTTGTGTCTTTTTGGATCTTCTGCAGCATTTGACACAATTGACCACGGCATTTTGTTAATGCGTTTTGGAAAAAAAAAAAGACCGTTTCGAATAAGTGGAACTGCATTGTCATGGTTCAAATCGTACCTAATTGAGCGTTGGCAATCTGTCGTGGTGAATGGTGTGAAATCTGACAACCATTTGTTGAAATTTGGAGTGCACCAGTCTCAGTTCTGGATCCTGTCCTCTTTACTTGTTTATATGCAGCCTCTTTCTTCTGTAATTGCCAAATTTGATCTTTCCTATCACTTTTATGCCGATGATTCACTATGATTCTGTTTTATTAAAGATTTTGGTTTACGACTCGAGGAGTTTTTTTAAAAAAATGGATGAACCATAACAAATTAATTCTAAATGACGATAAAACAGAAATGTTAGTCAATGGAAGACCATATATAATTAAATAGATAGAGAAAACCAACATTAATCTTGGCAACAACGCCATTGATTTTGCCACCGATGTTTAAAAAAGCATTGATGTTTATTTTGACTCACACCTTTCCATGTCACACCAAGTCAACCACCTGATTAAATGCATACAATAAAGACAAGGAAAATTGGTAAGATTCGTCATCTAATTTCTATTAACATAACAACATTGTTAATAAACTCCCTGGTGCTGTCAAAATTAGATTATTGTAATTCTTTAATGACTAAAATACATCTAAACTTAAGAAGTCTCCAAGTTGTCCAAAATAATGCTGCTAGTTTGATTTTAAAGAAAGACAAATTAGCGTTTGCTACATCTCTCCTCCATGAATTGCACTGGCTAGAGTTGAGAACAGAATTGTATATAAAATATGCACGACTGTTTACAAAAATCTCTCAACAGTGACAGTCCCATTCGCATCAAAGATCTTTTTTCATACATATACACTGACAAGAAACTTAAGATCAAATAATGACAAAATTCTATTAGTAAAGTCTAGAATAACTCGCATAACCGGTGAACAATCTTTTGAATTCTCGGCTCCCTATTTCTGGAACTCTCTACCCCCCAGAGTGGGTGTGCTATTTTCTGCTGCCATTGTCAAGTGCTTAGAGACTGTTTTCTACGAGATAAAGCTCTTTATAAGTGCCTCTTATTATCATTACTAACACTCTATGTTGCCTAAGACCCTTTATTTGTTACAAGGCAGTCTGAGCAAAATTGTAAATCTTACCAAAAACACCCGAGATCACCTTAACTGTAGATATGGGTAAATCAAATTAAACCAAAAAAAATCCAAAATACAATGCATGGAAGTACACGGGGGGAGAGGGGGGCGATAGATAACATATTTAAATGAATGGTAATGGCCCCACGCGATTTTGACTATAGTGCAACTGCTAATCCTCATTGAAACCGCTGACAAGAATGGTTACGGCCTTGTCAGCTGGATATTTAGAGAGACCGTGCTTCTCACCTGTTTTGGAGCTATTGAACACCGCAAGCTTAATACTACGTGCATTCATCGAACTCTTCATCATTGGAGGAGTCTGACTTTCAAACTCTCTCAGTGTGTGTGTGTGTGTGTATATATGTGTGTGTGTGGGGGGGTGTATGATTACTTTTTGTGATAACACAAATATAATTTCCCTTTTTTAAAGAATCAATACAGATGATTGAATTAAATTGAATTGCATTGAAACTGTTTTTAAATCTTACGTACTAGATAAAGATATCTAGAGATGTATTATATTTGAAATTCGGTGAAAGATAAGGAACTCGTGAGAAAAACAAATGCGGTCAAGGAGAAACTTGAGCTTTGCTACAATGAGGAAATTCCATGGTCATTTCAGTAGTGTGCCTAAGACATAATCAAGTTATTTATAGAAAAATGCCAAAAACCATGGAATTTAGCATTGCTGGTTTTGGGAATTCTAAATTTAAACGGTTATAAATGTGATGTATTTTCATCATATTATCATTTTCACTTTGTTTAGGAATCATAATTTCCATTTATTTCTAAACTTACACTCTGTCTCGTTTTTACACACACTATTACACACACACACACACACACACACACACACACACAGTATTGAACTGACCCCTTCACTTGTTATAGCGTATACTTTCTTCCTCAAAATGAAAGAAACATGAATAACCTTTGTTGTAGTTTACTATACGATTCGTATTTTAAAAATCAGTGTTGTATCATTCAATTACATTCAGAGCGCCCATGAACACACACTCTGAACTGCCTAGACACCCTCCCCCCTCTCCACCTCCTCTTATTGCCTCTTTATAATATGATATAAATAAATTGAACAAAGTTTAATAGCTTTGGACATTCTAAAAAAATCTAGCTGTCTGTTAAAAAGGAATGTTATAGGCCTGATAATCGAGAACGTTGCTAAAAGTTCACGTCGTCAAAAAAGAAAATAACCCCTGCAAAAAAGAAAGAAAGAAAAAACATATAAAATGAAAGAAAATAATTCTATTACATTAAAATTGTTTTTCCGACGACGCAAATTCTATTACTTTAAGTGTTTACCATGTTCGTTTAATACGCTTATTTTATTTCCTTCAAGTTTTTTTTCTTCGACATCACTGTCGAATCATAAAAAAGAAAATAAGAAACACATCAAACACTCGTATCAAATCCGACCATGTGAAGCCATTACTCCTGCCTCACCTTCCTCTTCCTGACTTGACTCATTTGATGTCATTTCCACACTTTCGATGATTCTCCTTGTCCTGTCCGTTGGTTTCCATGATTCTCCTTGTCCTGTCCGTTGGTTTCGATGATTCTCCTTGTCCTGTCCGTTGTTGTCGATGATTCTCCTTGTCCTGCCATTTGGTTTCGATGATTCTCCTTGTCCTGTCCGTTGGTTTCGATGTTTCTCCTTGTCCTGCCAGTTGGTGTCGATGATTCTCCTTGTCCTTCCATGTCCGTTGGTGTCGATGATTCTCCTTGTCCTGTCGGATTCCGTCTTGACTTCCATGATTCTCCTTGTCCAGGCCGTTGGTGTCGATGATTCTCCTTGTCTTTGACTTCAGAACAGTCTCCAGGCCATTGGTGTCTTGATTCTCCTTGTCTTTGACTTCCATGATTCAGTCTCCAGGCCGTTGGTGTCGATGATTCTCCTTGTCTTTGACTTCCATGAACAGTCTCCAGGCCGTTGGTGTCGATGTTTCTCCTTGTCTTTGACTTCCATGAACAGTCTCCAGGCCATTGGTGTCGATGATTCTCTTTGACTTCCATGGTCTCCAGGCCGTTGGTGTCGATGATTCTCCTTGTCTTTGACTTCCATGAACAGTCTCCAGGCCATTGGTGTCGATGATTCTCCTTGTCCTTTGACTTCCATGATTCTCCAGGCCATTGGTGTCGATGATTCTCATTGTCTTTGACTTCCATTCTCCAGGCCGTTGGTGTCGATGATTCTCCTTGTCCTTGTTGACTTCCATAATTCTCCAGGCCGTTGGTGTCGATGATTCTCCTTGTCTTTGACTTCCATGAACAGTTGTCCTGTTCGTTGGTGTCGATGATTCTCCTTTGACTTCCATGAACAGTCTCCAGTTGGTGTCGATGATTCTCCTTGTCCTGTCCGTTGGTGTCCATGAACAGTCTCCTTGTTCTGCCAGTTGGTGTCGATGATTCTCCTTGTCTTCCCGTTGGTTTCGACATTCTCCAGGCCGTTGGTTCCCGATTCTCCATTTCTTTGATTCTCCTTGTCCAGCCCGTTGGTGTCGATGATTCTCCTTGTCTTTGACTTCCATGTCGATGATTTCCAGGCCATTGGTGTCGATGATTCTCCTTGTTGTTGACCTCCGTTTTGATTTGATTTCACCCAATCACAACTATGATCTCGGGGTTTTTAGTAAGATTTTTAATTTTGCCTGGACTGCCCTGTAAGCACCAAGAGAGCTTTAACGAGCACAGTGTTGTAATGTGCACCCGGGACCTCATTTTTATCGTCCGTGTCCGATGGGACTAGGTGTCGATCCATCTACCTGGACCTGGGGTAATTTTGCTCGAAAAAAAATCGAGAAAGTTGTTCAAACCCTAGCGGGGCTCGCTCCCATACCTTTTGGTTGAGAAGCGTACACCTTGCCTTTGGACTATCAGATCCCTCGTCATGTCTGTCTCTTGCTCGTGTACAGGACATCATTCAGACTTAGTTTTTTCCAGTCTATGATGACGTCAATACATACTCTCTTTGTCCTCCCTGTAAAATTCTTACCTTCAACAATGCCTCCTTAATTGCTA
>JAXRKP010000759.1:160000-175000 GCA_037039925.1 Doris montereyensis | reverse complement strand
TTATTCTTCTTATTCTTATTATTATTATTATTCTTCTTATTATTCTTCTTCTTCTTCTTATTATTTTATTATTATTATTATTATTATTATTCATTATTCTTCTTCTTATTTTTATTATTATCATTATTATTATTATTCTTATTATTATTATTATTATTATTATTATTATTATTATTATTATTATTATTATTATTATTATTATTATTATTATTAAGATTCTTATTATTCTTATTATTCTTATTATTCATTATTATTATGATTATTATTATTATTATTATTGCTTTTTTTCTATCATTGTCGTCTTCTTTTAACTTCTTCTTCTTGATTTTTTTCTTTGTTTTCTAAGAAAAGATCCAATAAACAGCTTCTTCTTATTGTTTGTCCAGCAAAGCCTTCTTAAATGTAGCAGAAAAATCTTCTTCTTCTTCTTCTTCTTCTTGAAACTTCCACTTCTTCTTATTCTTATAGGTTAGCCTAGCTTCACACGTTCTCCTTGAGTTAATCTTCATAACTTCTTCTTCTTCTTTTGAAACAGCAAATTTACGTTAGCGCGAAAGCCTGCTTCTTCTTGTGTTTTCTCAGTTAAATTTTTGTTCTTCTTTTCTTGTTCTTCTTATTCTTTTGACTTCTTCTTCTTCTTCTTCTTCTTCTTCTTCTTCTTCTTCTTCTTCTTCTTCTTCTTCTTGATTCTTCTTCTTAAAATTTTCAGGTTTATTTATCTTCTTCTTCTTTTTCTGATGTTTTGTAATATATTTATTTCGGGAGTGAGGAGGAAAGGGGGGGGGGGGGGGGGGGGGAGGGGGAGGGGGATTGTTGTTGTTCTTCTTCTAGATTTAAGAATTTGACTTTTCATCAGTAGGCTTCCACCCTCAGTTCATGTACGGATTTTGAAATAGATTTACTTTGTCGCATATTACAGGAACAAGAGCTGCCATTCTTTTTTTTCTTATGCATTTCGTCTCACCTCTCAGTGTTGATTTAGTCAACTTTCCACCTTCTTCATAACGTCTGCAAAATCATATTATAATATCAGGCTCCATCATTTAGCTGGGGGTGGGTTTATAGGGGTTAGGGAGGGGAGATAAAATAATTTATTCATTCTGCCCTTTTTGTCTTCATGGTCTCAATAACGCGTATTTTTCTTCATATTTTGGTTAGATTAAAAATTCAAACAGTGTTGTGGGTTGTCGTTGTTGGGTTGTTGTTTTTTTTCTGAGAACAATCAATTCAAAAGCACATAGCCTATATTTTAAAAGATAACAACTTTATACCATTATCAATTTTCAGTCTCATGAAATTATGTAGTGCAATGAAGTTTCTATAAACTGTCAGGTTTAGACGTGGATCAAGATCTAGTTCTGCCAATTAAAAAATACACCAATGGCGTTTGAGGTAATAACAGTTTTGAAACGTTGAGTGAATTTGTTGTTCTATCTCGCCTTCATCTCTCCCCACTGCTCTCATATCACTCACATGGATGGAAAGAAGTCGAAGTAAAATAATCAAAGAAAGAAAGAAAGAAAGAAAGAAATAAAGTCCGAGTGGAAAAGAGATGGAAATTCCACCACCAACTGTCTTTACGTTTTCTAGTTGTAGCTCAAACACTACGATTTCCATCTCTCACGGAGCACCACGGCATGACTATGTGGGTGGTTCTTATCTCCCTGCTTGAAAGATCTACTGGCTGTGGCGCTGGTAAAAGGTTTTCATGTCTGAAGAATGTGGGAGGAAAGTCTGGCAAATTTCAGCAGCACTGGTATGGTGCACGACTCGTCTCCGGCCACATTAATAGCTGGGGAAAGGTTATAAGAAATGGACGTTTGGTTGCTCAGGTTATGTTAGCTTGTTTATTAGTTGTTGTTGTTGTTGTTGTTGTCGTTTTGTTGTTGTAGATGTTTCTTCTTATTTACATTTACGTAAGGACTAAGAATTATGTGCATTTCGTCCGTATGTACAGGCTTTTGTGCTACGTGCATCTATATTTACAACAGCAATAGTATCGAGCTTTTTAATCTACCTATTTCACATGATCACTCCATACGTTCCAAATCGGCAGCTTAGATCTTCATCCGATACAAAAAAGTTAATTGTTCCTAGCAGACGCCTTAAAACAGTTGGTGAAAAGTCTTTCTTGTTTTGCGCCCCTTAAGTCTGGAATTCTCTCCCCAAACACTTAAAGAGAAATAGAATCAACTGAGACATTTGAGAAAAAATTAAAACCCACTTGTTTTCCACACATCCATAAAATCCACACAGATTCATATTTCTCACTGCTGTCATAAACATAGTTCAATGATGTCAACTGTCTTTTGTATTATCACCATATGCTTTGAAATATATTTGTTATGCGTATGTATCTTGTGTTGGTGTGTGTAAATGATATACTATGCATATGTCTTGATTTATAATGTTTATCCATGATTGAACGCTCTGAGCTTGGTTGAGTATATTGGGGTGGGGCGCTGTACAAAAACTATTTATTATTATTATTATTATTATTATTATTATTATTATTATTATTATTATTATTATTATTATTATTATTATTATTATTATTATTATTATTATTATTATTATTGTTGTTATTATTATTGTTATGACTATTATTATTATTATTATTATCATTATTATTATTGTTATTATTTTTATATTATTATTATTATTATTATTATTATTATTATTATTATTATTATTATTATAATTATTATTATTATTATTAGTAGTAGTAGTAGTAGTGGTAGTAGTAGTATTAGTAGTAGTAGTAGTAGTAGTAGTAGTAGTAGTAGTAGTAGTAGTAGTAGTAGTAGTAGTAGTAGTAGTAGTAGTAGTAGTAGTAGTAGTAGTAGTAGTAGTAGTAGTAGTACTATTATTATTATTTCTATTATTATTATTATTATTATTATTATTATTATTATTATTATTATTATTATTATTATTATTATTATTATTATGTTATCGGTATTAATATTATTAATATTAAAGCACATATTTGTAATTTATTTTCCTCAATCATTTCAAGAGTTTTCTTGCTCCTCTGCTGAAATCAATTCGAATGGGAATAATGAACTAAATAAAAGAGGAATGAGAGTAAATGCAAAGAAAATCCCAAAACAACGCTAGTAACTAGGGAAGCTAAAACACAAAATCTTAAATTGGGCAGGGAGAATTTAGAACAAGTTCAAAGCTACAATCCTAGGAGTAATGATTAACTCAGAGGGAAAACGAAGAGAAGAAATTAGCCAGAGAATCAAAAGGCAGGTGCAATATATAACCATCTAGGAAAGGCATTTGTAGGTAAGCAAGAATTGTCAACAAAAAACCAAATGGCAGTATACAATACAGTTTATTGTCCTACTTTCCTCTTTGGCAGTGAAACTTGGACCTTAGACAGTAGAGAATACAGTAGAGTGTAGGCAACTGAAATAAAATATATAAAAAGACTAGTAGAGAAAACTAAAAGAGACAAAATCAGAAACACAACAATAAGAGATCAAACCAAAGCAGATGGCATAAAAACTACGATAGAAACAAATCAACTGAGATGGTTTGGGCATGTAAACAGAATGAATGACAAAAGAATAGCTAAACCAGTATACAGTGCTAAAGCCCAAGGTAAAAGACCAAAAGGCAGAGAAATTGGGAAGAAAATATCAAAGAGGCATTGAAGCATAGAAATCTAACTTTTTTGGAAGGAAACAGAAAAATGCTAGGACAGGGCATCCTGGAGAAAGATCCTCTCAGGCATCTGAACCCATACACCGAAAGGTAGAATGGAAACTGGTAAAGAAAGAAAGAATAGAAAATATAGGATGTTTGAAATAATAATATAAAGAGAAAAGAGTAGAAAATGTAGGACGTTTGAAATAATAATATATAAAGAGAAAAGAGTAGAAAATATAGGACGTTTGAAATATAAAAAGATAAGAGTAGAGAATGTAGGACGTCTGAAATATAAAAGATAAGAGTAGAGAATGAAGGACGTCTGAAATATAAAAAGATAAGAGTAGAGAATGTAGGACGTCTGAAACATAAAAAGATAAGAGTAGAGAATGTAGGACGTCTGAAACATAAAAAGATAAGAGTAAAAACAATTACAATATTATAGAGAAGAAAGGGTGATCCATTACTTCCTTTGTCTTTCTATCATTAGACAATGGTCGTGTAGGCAACTGAACCGATATTTCCATCAACCTTCGCTTACATCACGCTTGAGTATATATCCGTATGCTAATGTCTTTTTCTGTCATTAGTAGCCGCTTCAAAATCAACGCATGCAGCATAGCTTCCCATGGTGGCCAGGCTGGGTTTTTTTTTTCTTCCTTTCTATTCCTTGTATTTGTCTCGTCTTTATTCCTCTGGGGTTTTAATATTATTCAATGTCATTTCCTTCACTGTCGTTAGTAGTTGCATCAAAAAAACGCGTGCAAAGCAGCTTCTTCTGAAACACGATATTCGTCATACGTATTGTCTTCCAACCATTGTACTTCGAGTGCTTAAATATCAAAGTCTAAAAAAGGAAGTATGAGATGAGCTCATGTTTAACAAAATGCCAGCACCAGTATCACGTGTCACTTATTAGCACGACTGGCTCGTATTTGCAACCCAACCATTTATTAATTGATGGAACATTTATTGTTAGATTTACGACAACAAGGCAAACGGGTGACCTTTGGGAGAACTTATATAACGTCAATAAAGGGACTCCGGTAGTCCAGAGGCAAGGTATCAGCCTCTCTACCAAAACGCTTAAATTTGTGGGTTTAAGCCCTGGTAGTTTGCAAGTTTTCTCGAATTGTTTTTTTTGTAATTGGCTGATCCAGGTAGGTAAATCGACTCCCAGTCCCATCGGAGACGGACGATAAAAATGAGATTCTGTCTGTGCAGACCACAACACTATGTGCACGTTAAAGATCCCTTGGCTGTTTACCAAAACCCCCGAGATCACCTTATTTATGGATGTGGGTAATATCAAATCAAATCAAAAGATTTGGCTTGAAGAAAACTCGAGGAATATTTTTCAACCGTTGGCGGGGCTCGAACCCACTACCTTTTGGTTGAGAGGACGACACCCTGCCTCTGGACGTCCAGAAATTGAGTTGTTTGTTAGTAAAAAACAGATATTTTGACATTTTGTATTGTTTAACAAATTCAACTTTTTTTGAATAAAATGTAACCCTTACATCGATGGGTATCATTGTTTTACTCACATTATCATGAAAATGGATCATTTAATGAGCTAGAGTCATGATGCTATAAAAAGAAATAATTTCAATCGCAATTTTCTCTAAAATTTAATGCACATCATGAAGAGTTTTTTTTTGTTCTCTCATATAACTCTTCAATTTCCTGCCGATCTACCTGCCATTTGTGATTTTTTTTATGTAATGTAAAACAAACTGCTACATGCCTTTTTCCCCATCTGAGACGGAGAGAAAATGTGTCTTTTGAAGAGGGAAATGAGGGAATATAAAGTTTTCCTGAAAGGAGTGTTCAAATGACTCTAAAACATATTAATATAGATAACAATTATATTACGCCCCGGGTGGAGCCTAATGTACGATTATTAGATCGGATTATTATTCAATACTGAGATTGCACAGGTAGGCATGAAGGTATTATTGCAATTTTTTAATTATCTGGTTAACCTAAAATGTCGCCACTTATTTGAATGAAAATAATATTTACAAAAATGAGGAAACAATTAACAGTTTAACATTAATTCAACCTCACTTTTGGCAGAACATTTCTCAAACAAAACAATCTGGGGATGATTTAAAGCCTACATGCAAAATATGGTTACTCTTTAGTGGCCTATCAACAGAGTCTTTGGCGAACAAAGATCGATCGACTCAAATAACGAGCATCCAATGCATACCTTTATGAGACGGAATATGTTTTCCAAATTTGAGACAAATTGGTTGAAATTGTATGTGTTTTTGGTTTTTGAAAAACTGTGTTTTCACAAGACTCCAAAAATCGATTAGCTGATCGCTTTCGTGATCAATTTATTGTCAACATTTTCTGTTGTATTTTTTGTTGTTGCTCTTTCAACAAATTTACTCACTCAAGTTCAAATTTGAAGGCTAAAATTGTCAACTGAAATGTTGATGAAATGGTTGAAAGTTTCACTCCCACCCCACCCTCCATTCCAACCCCAATGTTTTAAAAAAACAAGTGTTGAACTTCAGCTTTTACAAGGTTACCGGTACTTTACACTTGCCAAGGAAGACATTGTAGACTAGTAATCTTAATCTTTATGATGTACCAAGTTCAGGCTCTTCAGGATTATGACGGTGATGAAGAAGAAGAAAGAAAAAAATCCAGTGCAATGATTTACATTACGTAGGTAAGGAGTTGACCTTGTTTCCTCAGCTGTAAACAGTCTAACACTAACTACTATAGGATGTTATTGTTTCCTCACCTTCCCCTCCCCCTAGCCACACTTACCCTTCTAGTACTATAAATAAAGAAAATGGGTAGATGTACTGTAAACTTGGGACATGGAAGCATGGTTCGATAACCCGTAGAGGCCAAAACTCTTCGGCGTATGTGCGACATTAGAAGGACAGGGGGAAGGGGATGAGTGGAGTGGTTCATGTTTGGGTAGAGGATAGGGGAAGGGATGGGGGTGATAGGGAAGGGATAGTTAGTGTTTGGGTAGGGGATAGGAAGCTATGGGAAGGGGTGAGGGTAGTTAGTGTTTGGGTAGGGGATAGGGAAGGGGTGAGGGTAGTTAGTGTTTGGGTAGGGGATAGGGAAGATTAGTGTTTGGGTAGGGGAAAGGGGAGGGTAGTTAGTGTTTGTGTAGGGGCTAGGGAAATGGGTGGGGGAGTTAGTGTTGTGTAGGGGCTAGGAAGGGTGGGGGTAGTTAGTGTTTGGGTAGGGGATAGGGAAGGGTGGGGGTAGTTAGTGTTTGTGTAGGGGATAGGAAAGGGTGGGGTAGTTAGTGTTTGGGTAGGGGATAGGGGAAGGGGTGGGGGAGTTAGTGTTTGGGTAGGGGATAGGAAGGGGTGGGGGTAGTTAGTGTTTGGGTAGGGATAGGGAAGGGTGGGGGGAGTTAGTGTTTGGGTAGGGGATAGGAAGGGTGGGGGAGTTAGTGTTTGGGTAGGGGCTAGGGAAGGATGGGGGGAGTTATTGTTTGGGTAGGGGATAGGGAAGGGGTGGGGGTATTAGTTTTGGGTAGGGGATAGGGAAGGGGTGGGGGGAGTTATGTTTGGGTAGGGGATTAGGGAAGGGGTGGGGGTTGTTAGTGTTTGGGTAGGGGATAGGGAAGGGGTGGGGGAGTTAGTGTTTGGGTAGGGGATAGGGAAGGGGATGGGGTAGTTAGTGTTTGGGTAGGGGATAGGGAAGGTTAGTGATAGGAAGGGATGGGGTAGTTAGTGTTTGGGTAGGGGGATAGGAAAGGGGATGGGGGTAGTTAGTGTTTGGGTAGGGGATAGGAAGGGGTGGGGGTAGTTAGGAAACGGATGGGGGTAGTTATTATTAGGGGGGATAGGGAAGGTGGGATTATTATTGTTTGGATAGGAATAGGAAGGGGTGGGGTTGTTAGTGTTTGTGTAGGGGATAGAGGAGGGATGGGGTAGTTAGTGTTTGGGTAGGGAATAGGAAGGGTGTGGTTATGTTTGATAGGGATAGGGAAGGGATGGGGGAGTTAGTGTTTGGGTAGGGGATAGGGAAGGGGATGGGGGTGGTTAGTGTTTGGGTAGGGATAGGGAAGGGGATGGGGAGTTAGTGTTTGGATAGGTGATAGGGAGGGGATGGGGGTAGTTAGTTATGGGTAGGATAAGGAGTGGGGGCTGTTGGTGTTTGGGTTAGATAGAGGAAGGGATGGGGGTATTATTTTATTATGGGAAGGATGGGGTAAGGGGATTAGGGTTAGTGTTTTAGGGGATATTATTAACCTTTAGGGATTATTATTATTATCTTCAAGGTTTTCAGTATTTTATTTTATTATTTCCTTCATTATTATTCCTTAAATTATTAATACTCAAAAAAAAAGTTAGTGTTTGTTAGGGATATTATAACTGAGAACGAATGCTATTATTATCAAATGGGGTGAACTAAGCTTAACTACAAATGTGGCCAATTTGATTAATTTATTTCCTTCTTACACACCTCCTCGGTATGAGATTATGTTGTACTAGTGAATTCAATGAATAAATTCAGGAGTAAGCTTGGTTGGTAGTGCGCTATGACGAGCATTGAATAAATTCAGGCGTAATAAGCTTGGTTGGTAGTGCGCTCTTTTGTTCTATTATGAGGATGGGGTTTATGAAAATGTAGCCCAATTACCCCAATGTGTTGAACTTCAGCTTATACAAGGTTACCGGATAGAGAAGGGGATGGATCTTAATCTTTGGATAAAAATTTTCAAGGAGTTAGGATTATGGGTATGAAGAAAGGAAAAAATCCAGTGCAATGAAGGGTATGAGTTGGGGGGAGTTAGTGTTTGGGTAGAAAATGGGTGATAGGGGACAGGGATGGGGGTAGTTAGTGTTTAGGTTAGGGGATAGGAAGGGGGTGGGAGAGTGGTTAGTGTTTGGATAGAGATAGGGAAGGGATGGGGTGGGGTAGTAGTGTTTGGATAGGGGATAGGGAAGGGATGGGGTAGTTAATGTGTTTGGATAGGGATAGGGAAGGGGATGGGGGTAGTTAATGTTTGGGTAGGGGATGGGGAAGGGATGGGGTAGTTAGTGTTTGGGTAGGGGATAGGGAAGGGGATGGGGTAGTTAGTGTTTGGGTAGGGATAGAGGAGGGGATGGGAAGGGATGGGGTAGTTAATGTTTGGGTAGGTGATTGAGAAGTGGATGGGAGGGGTTGGAAGGGGATTGGTGTTTGGGTAGGGGGATAGAGGAGGATGGGGTGGTTAGGGTTTGGGTAGGGGATAAGGAAGGGGATGGGGGTTAGGGTTTGGGTAGATAGAAGGATGGGGTTGGGTAGGGGGGATAGGAAGGGGATGGGGGTAGTTAGTGTTTGGATAGGGGGATAAGGAAGGGATGGGGTAGTTAGTAAGGAAGGGATAGTTAGTTTAGGGATAGGAAGGGGGTGTTAGTGTTTGTTAGGGGAAGGGATGGGGAGTTGTTAGTGTTTGGGTAGGGGATAGGAAGGGGATGGGGTAGTTAGTGTTTGGGTAGGGGATAGGGAAGGGGATAATTGTTGGTAGTGTTTGGGTAGGGGATAGAAGGGGATGGGGTTGTTAGTGTTTGGGTTGGGAGATGGGAAGGGATGGGGTAGTTAGTGTTTGGGTAGGGGGTAAAAGGGATGGGGGTAGTTAGTGTGGTTAGTTGTTAGTGTTTGGATAGGGGATATGGAAGGATTAACCTTTAGGGATTATGATGAGATATCTTTCAAGACGTTTTTTGTATTTTCCTTTCTTTTTTTCCTTCATTAATTCATTCCTTAAATTCTAAGATTTAATACTCAAAAAGGTTTACTCGCGGTATACAGAAGATTACGTCTCCGTCTCGGATTTTTCGGTACATCTAACACATCAGCCAAAAATAAAAAGCACCATACAAGGAGATAACTGAGAACGAATGTTACATATCAAAATGGCGAGGCCAAAGTGGAACTAAGCTAGACTGTAACTACAAATGCCGGATGGCCAATCCTTCATCCTATATTTAATATCAGATTAATTCTCCTCATTTTCCTTTTACACACCTCCTCGGTATGTGACATTATGTTGTACCATTTCTCTTTTTGTGCTAATGAAGGATTCGCCACTGGAATAAATTCAGGAGCGTAGTAAGCTTGGAATTGGTAGTGCGCTCTCTTTGTATGACGAGGCATTGGAATAAATTCAGGAGCGTAGTAAGCTTGGTTGGTAGTGCGCTCTCTTTGTTCTATTATGGAGGTTAAAATTGTCTACCGTCGTCAGTTTATGAAATGGTCTAGTAAGCTTGTTGAGAGCCCCACCCCACCCCACCATTCCAACCCCACCCCCTCTTTTTTTCCCTTGGTAGTGTTGAACTTCAGCTTTTACAAGGTTACCGGTACTTTTGACACTTGCCAATGGAAGAAATTGTAGACTAGTGATCTTAATCTTTATGATGAGGCAATGTTCAGGCTCTTCAGGATTATGACGATGAAGAAAAAGAAAGAAAAAATCCAGTGCAATGATTTACATTACGTAGGTTAAGGAGTTGACCTTGTTTTGTCTTGTCTGTAAACAGTCTAACACTCAACTACTATAGGAATGTCACAGGCTAGTCACCTTATACCCTTAGCCACACTTACCCTTCTAGTACTTTCTAAATAAAGAAAATGGGTAGATGTGCCTAAACTCGGGACGGCCTTCACACATTTGTTTAAAGGGAGAAACACAACACTTCGGCGTATGTGTGACATTAGAAGGACAGGAAGGATGGGAGAAGTGGTTCGCGTTTGGGTAGAGATAGGAAGGGATGAGAGGGTAGTTAGTGTTTGGGTAGGGGATAGGAAGGGGATGGGGGTAGTTAATGTTTGGGTAGGGGATAGGAAGGGATTGGGGTAGTTAATGTTTGGGTAGGGGATAGGGAAGGGAGATGGGGGTAGTTAATGTTTGGGTAGGGGATAGGGAAGGGATGGGGTAGAGAATGTTTGGTGAGGATTGATATGATGAGGGTAGTTAATGTTTGGGTAGGGATAAGGAACGGATGGGGTAGTTAATGTTTGGGTAGGGATTGAGAATAACTCAGGATGGGGGTAGATTTAATGTTTGGGAAGGGAAGATAGGGACAGATCAGTAGAATTTGGGAGAAGACCTAAACATTTGGACAGGGGACTAAAAGAGATGGGAAGGAAAATAAATAGATTAGGGATAAACGTTGGGAAAAGAGGATTTTTAAGGAAGACAAAGGGATGGGGAGTTAGGGTTTGGGTAGGGAATAGGAAAAGAATTAAATAGCATAGAGGTAGTTATTTTTGAGAATATCCATCGTTTGGGTAGGGACGGATAGAAGGTTTTAGGGAGCTGGTTGGGTTGGTCAGTGTAATTTTTAGTTGTTAAATTATTATTAATATCTAATAGAGATTATGTTTGGGTAGGGATAACCTTAAGGGGATGGGGTATTTATATGTTTGGGTAGGGGATAAAGGAAGGGGATGTATAGTTAGTGTTTGGGTAGCCTAGGGAAGGGGGATAATTATGTTTGGGTAGGGATAGGGAAGGGGTGGGGGAGTTGTTAGTGTTTGGATAGGGGATAGGAAAGGGATGGGGGTAGTTAGTGTTTGGGTAGGGGGTAGGAAAGGGGATGGGGGTAGTTAGTGTTTGGGTGTTTTGTTTGGGTAGGGGATAGGGAAGGGGATGGGGGTAGTTAGTGTTTGGTTGAATTAGGAAAGGTGGTTAGTGTTTGGGTAGGGGGATAGGGAATTGAGGTGAATTGTTAGTGTTTGGATAGGGGATATGGAAGGATTAACCTTTAATTGGGATTATGATGAGATATCTTTCAAGACGTTTTCAGTATTTTCCTTTCTTTTTTTTCCTTCATTAATTCATTTCTTAAATTCTAAGATTCAATACTCAAAAAAAGGTTTACTCGCGGTATGTGGAAGAGCTTAGTCCTTCGTCTCGGATTTTTTCGGTACATCTAACACATCAGCCAAAATAAAAAGCACTATACATGTGAGATTTGAGGAGATACACTGAGAACAAAAGTTACATAATATCATGATAATGGCAGATTATTTCCAAATTCCTGGAATGGTAAACTATGATGTTATAAGATACAAATGCCGGATGGCCAATCCTTCATCATATATTTGATGATCAGATTAATTTCTCCTCATTTCCTTTGGTATTAGCGATGATGTTGATGAAGATGAAGATGATGGTGACATAATGTTGGCACTCATTTCTCTTCTTTGTATGACGAGCTAAATTCAGAAGGATTCGCCACTGGAATAAATTCAGGAGCGTAGTAAGTTGGTTGGTAGAGCGCTCTTTTTTATGACGTTGGGAATAAATTCAGGAGCGTAGCTTGGTTGGTAGAGCTCTTTTATGACGAGGCAAATTCAGGAGCGTAGTAAGTTTGGTGAGCGCTCTTTTTATTGACGAGGCAATGGAATAAATTCAGGAGCAATGACAACTTGGTTGACCCAATGACGAGGCAATGGAATTTAATTCAGGAGTCGTAATGGCTTGGACTTTTCCTTCATGGAATAAATTCAGTCTTGGTTGGTAGAGCGCTCTTTTTGTATGACGAGGCATTGAAATCAAATTCAGAATTTTGATGCACAAGAATGCTCTTGTTTTTAACGGGGCTTTATATGAATACCAGGATATTGAGTTTACATTTGGTAGAAAGCTGTTTTTATTTATTTGTAAATTGGTCTTGTCTTTTTAGAAAGTTCTTATCAGGCTTTAGTATTATTTGATAACCTTTTTTTTCGATGGAATAATTCACTGTGTTGTGTTACATCATTATAGCCACTTTTTGTATGAAGTTGTCGACAAGAAATGTTCCTATTTCTAATCATCGTTCTTGTCCTAATTATCCCAAATTTTAGTATTATATTTGTTTAAAGTCGTCTACTCAGCATGGTAGTTATCAGGCTTTAGTAGATTTGAGAGAGAGATTTTTCGATGAGAATAGAGAGAGAGAGAGAGAGAGAGAGAGAGAGTTCTAGAGATCAGAGAGAGAGATCGGAGCGGTATTTGAGAGAGAGAGAGAGAGAGAGAGAGAGAGAGAGAGAGAGAGAGAGAGAGAGAGAGAGAGAGAGAGAGAGATTGAGAGAGAGAGAGATACAAAGAGAGAGACAGAGAGAGAGAGAGAGAGAGAGAGAGAGAAGAGAGAGAGAGAGAGAGAGAGAGAGAGAGAGAGAGAGAGAGAGAGAGAGAGAGAGAGAGAGAGAGAGAGAGAGAGAGAGAGAGAGAGAGAGATGATCTTCGAATGCATGTCAACATACGAACAACCATTAATTCATTTATAACTCAGAGACGCAACGTTGCTGCATAGATTTAATCATATTATGTAGAAAGAGGAAGATATATCACACATCAGCGTGCCTCTAATTTGGGGAGATACCATCTGACCTACTAGCACTAACGTCAAACATTCGACATTCGACTTCAAGAGTATAAGAGCTCTTCACCTGCCACCTCCCAGGAAGGAAAATAAATAGATCTAGGTTTGATAAACGTTCAGGGAAAAAGAGGTCATTTTTACGCTACTCCCAAGTGAAGACAAAGAGGGCAGAATTTAGACCCGCATAGTCAATTGAAAATTTAGATCGATAGCGAATACAATGAAAATAATTAAAGCAGCATAGAGGCTTACCCAATGTCATTTTATTTTTGAGAATATCCATCGCCTTACCTCGACAGAAAAGCTCACCAGGGACGTGAACACAGATTCTTAAAATTCCACTAGCTTTTTTCCAGTTTTACACAGAGCTGGCTGTAACTTTGCCCACACGTTGGTCAGTGTAATTTCTAGTTGTACCAAGTAGCGATTTTTAAATTATTAGTAATATCTAATCAGAGATCAGCTATAGTTCCTGTTCTTCCTTTGTTTTTCCACGTCCCTCATAATACGAGAATTGCACTTTGAACCCGTCACGTGCCTTCTTTTAAAATACACAGCATGACTGCACAACCTTACTAGCTGATAAGGTCACCGTTGTAATTTCTTCCTTTTTTCCTTTAGTGATGTTCATATTCCTTTTCTATCTCCTTCATCTCCTCTTTTGATTCTTCTTTTTCATCCACCTCCACCCACTAGATCCTCCACACACGGGGACTCGGTAGTCCAGGGGCAAGAAGTGTCGGCATCTCAGTGACAAAAGGTGGTCCCACTTTTCCAAGCCTCGCCAACAGTTGATAACACTGGAACACTTATATTCGAGCAAAACTCTGGTCCAGGTAGGTGGAGTCGTCATTTATTGTCGTTTATCATTGAGTCGGGCGATAAATAGGAGGTCCGAAATGTGCAGATCACCATACTCTGTGATACAGGCGTCTAAGATCTCCTGGCTGTTTAAAGGGCATTGTCCAGGCAACATTACAAATACTTTGACGAACCCCCTTATTTAGTGGATTTTGTGGTGAAAATTTTCAAACCAGGCATTTCAAAACCTCCACATACACAATCTTTCACTTGATATATTTGCCGACCGTAGACAAAATGGAGACAGCCCACTTCTCCCATTGAATTGAATTGAATTGAATTGAATTGAATTGAATTGAATTGAATTGAATTGAATTGAATTGAATTGAGTTAAATCAAATTTAATGAATTGAATTGAATTGAATTGAACATAGATAAATTGAATTAATTGCATTGAATTGAATTGATTTTGCTTTGAATTGAATATTGAATTGAATTGAGTTTAATTGAATTGAGATTAATTGAATTGAATTGAATTGAATTGAATTGAATGAATTTTATTATCCACGAGAAGAAGAAATCTGTTTTTGTTACAGTGAGTACATGCAACGTAGAATAAGTATAAATTACAAATACAGATGAGACATTTAATAGTGAATTACATTACGAGTAATTCATTAATTCAGTGTCATAATTGCAACACAATAACCATGCATCAATATAAACATGACAGTGACAACAACGATGACAGTCATAATGGATTATGATCATAATGGTTTTGATGAGGATGAATTGACAACGATGATGTTTGATGATGAAGAAGATGGTGGTAGTGATAGGGACTGGTGGTGGTGGCGATGATGATTTGATAAATTTGATGATGAGGATGATTGGTGATGAGGATGATGATGATGGTGGTGAATGATGATGTGTGATGGTGATGATGGTGGCATGATGATGGGAAAGCACATGATTATGATGGTGGTGAAGATGATGGTGGTGATGATGATGATGATGATGATGGTGATGATAATGATTTTCTTCTTCTTCTTCTTCTTCTTCTTCTTCTTGATGGTGGTGATGAAGTGATCTTGATGATGGTGATTATGATGATGTTGATGAAGATGAAGATGATGGTGATAAAAACACAGTTGGCACTACATTGTCATTTTACATGAAGATGATGTACCTC
>JAXRKP010000759.1:152500-155000 GCA_037039925.1 Doris montereyensis | reverse complement strand
AAAGACTACCTCACCCGTTTAGACAACGTGACACAGCGCAAGAAATTACCTCGTGTAGCCCCTTTAAAGAATGATAAAAAAATCGAAGGAAAGAAAAAGAAAGTTGCGTACTAAACGGCCGAAAAAACGGAAACGACGGAAAAACCGAAAACGGAAACATCGCAAAAAGGAAGCGAGGCTCGCGCAGAAAAACGTCGTCTCCAAATCCATCGACGTCTCCATATTCAGTCGTCATGACCTCCACCTTGGAGTACAGCATGTCTTCCACTCAGTACGTTGGTTCTACATCCACCGAAAGCTATTCGTCTACAATCAAGAATCAAATGACAGCGACAACGAGTCTCAAACGGAAGAAGGCACCGCACCAAGACAAGCCGAGGTCAAGCACGGCTACACCACACGAAATGTCACCAACAACAGTCAAGGCTAACAATCGTAAAACGAAATATCCCAGTCACATTAGTGGCATCGAAGAGAATGTTTCTACCAAAAGCGATCAATTAAATGTTGACGAAGGAAAAAACAAACTTGTCCACGAGCAAGGCTCAAGTGCAGTGACGGGTAAAGAAGAAGGATCAACTGTCGGATATAATCACACCAACGCAACAACTACCCCTAGCGAAAATGTACATCTAAAGCAAACTAAACTGAGCAGTGCATCATTGGAAACTACAACATCTTCCTTTCCTGTAAATAATTCGACAAAAAGCGCTGTCAACGAAGCTCAAGATAACAACAATACATCACACTTGCAAACCAGTGACATGAAAGAGGAAAACATGAATAGTGGATACAGCAAGGGAAACATAAGCGAATCCGACAACACGTCGAGTCTGAATGAGACTCACAGCAACGACAACAGCGATCTTTCAAGTGCGTCGCTTTCACGTGAATACGGCGATGGTTCAAATGGCACAGCCAGTAACGAAACACAAACGACTGGAAACACGTCAACGCCAACTTCTGTCAACCAAAATACCCAAGATGCAACTATGGATGACAACGATAAATCGACTGAGAGAACGGACTTGTTTTCAATCTCTTCTACAAACTTACCTCCCTTGTCTGCTCAAACCTCAGACAGCCTGACCAGCACAGTGCAAACTGAATCCACGACAGAAATACTTACAGAAATATCGACTTCTACCTCTCAACTTCCAACTGTTTCCACGTCGATGTCACAAAATCCGACCACAACGCTCAGCCCAAGTGTAAGTAGATGGATTGCATGGGCAAGGAGACGTCGACTCAGAGCCAAGAAAAAATCTAAATCTCGTAGTCGTAAAACAGATCGACAGGAACAGTCAGGAGGTGGTGTAGCCCGAGGAAGTGTGGCTATTTCATTGGCGCGAAAAGAGAAGAAGGCCCCAAAGTGATTACGTCAGTACGGCCAATCACTCGATTACCAACTACAAAAAGTCCTTTCGTTGGCTACAAAACGGCTTACGATTTTCTGTCCAATCAAAGAGGATTAAAAGTTAATCTACTCAACGAGGAAAGGAGAGAGTCTAACATGGTAAACAAATTGATGGGAGAGCAGATGTGCAATTTTTAATAAACGCTTTGTGCCGACAAAGATTGGTGGGAAATGTGTCTAAAGACTAGCATCTGTGGACATTCATATTGCTGGCATGGAGCAATAATGTTGCATCTCCAATTTTAACAAAATTTCTTCAGCTCTCGATTTTCCCAGAGTTACAACATAATTGAATTGTCAAAAGCGGTAATCTTTTGTTTCTTCCCATTTGTGTGACATGTTATAATTTTGTTACAAAGATTGATTCCGTTTTCATCATTACATTTATCATTCAATTTCCAATCAAATTTGGAGATACAACAATTTAGCTCTATACCACCGATATTTATTCATAATTAAATCAAAATTCATCCCATTTAAGGAAAGTAGCAATGATGTTTCGTACCAGTTTTCAGTCATTGAGTTGATTGAGTCTCTTTTTGGGATTCGTCCTATCAGTCATTGAGTTCATGGAGTCTCTTTTTGGGATTCGTCCTATCAGTCATTGAGTTCATTGAGTCTCTTTTTGGGATTCGTCCTATCAGTCATTGAGTTCATTGAGTCTCTTTTTGGGATTCGTCCTATCAGTCATTGAGTTCATTGAGTCTCTTTTTGGGATTCGTCCTATCAGTCATTGAGTTCATTGAGTCTCTTTTTGGGATTCGTCCTATCAGTCATTGAGTTCATTGAGTCTCTTTTTGGGATTCGTCCTATCAGTCATTGAGTTCATTGAGTCTCTTTTTGGGATTCGTCCTATCAGTCACTTGAATCACACAGTGTCTTACAAAAGACTCAACATGATGCCATCAAATAAGATCCGTAATACTTTGACATATTGTATTTTGTAGTATGTTTCTGCACAAATGTTACCAGTCATGTTTCATGGATATTTTTTTCTAACCAAAGATGAATTATTCCTTCCATCTTATTTTCCTATTTTAAAATATTTTAATCAATTTTGGCTCCAAAATTTGGTTTTAGATT
>JAXRKP010000759.1:142500-145000 GCA_037039925.1 Doris montereyensis | reverse complement strand
TGATCTCAGGGTTTTTGGTAGGATTTTTTAAAGGTGTCCGGACAGCCCTGTAAACAGCCAAGCGATCTTTAACTTTAACGTGCCCAGAGTGTTGTGATCTGCGCACAGGACCTCTTTCTTATCATCTGTTTCCGATGGTACTAAGTGTACATCCATCTACCTGGATCAAGGGATATGTTTTACTAAAAAAAAATCCTCCAGAAAACTTTTCACTTTGCCGAGGCTTGAACCCACAACCTTTCAGTCAAGAGGCCAACACTGTTTACGGATGACCGAATCCCTATTTCATTAGAGCTTACCCGGTTCACCATATAATTACAATGTGCCTGTGTATTTGACGATCTCAGGGTGAATCACAAAGTAACAGCAAGATGCAAGACAGGTGAAAGACTGTACTGTTAAGAAAGAAATAGGGCCTACCTGCCGTGCCTACCAACCGGCCACTGTCAGTAGCTGAAAGGTGTCTAAGATATAAAGTATTTCTTTTTCATTGCAATTTACCCCGTCCGCCATTTTGGAATGAATTAAGTATTAAGAGAAACCGCAAGACGAAAGATAAGTGAAAGAATGAAATGAAAGAAATAGGGCCTACCAGTAACACCCGAAAACCGCCCGCAATTTAATGTAACTTTGTGTAAAAATAATAATGAAAACCACACAAACACATTAATGAACAGACGTACCTTTAATAATAATAATAGAATTGAGACAGAGGTACCTTTATTAGAATTTAGAACTTCATAAATTATTTTAATATGGGCCTCTATGTACAAAAGCAAAACCTGTGAAAAACATTTAAAATTAAATCTTGGTTTTAAAAAATCACAAACAAATTTCTTTGATATTTGCTTTCTTCATTAAATTGCTGGTATTTTAAAACGCTGCCACCTAAATTTACAATTTATACTCTTAAGTTTCAAGCATTTTAACGCAAAGTTCTTTAAATCAGAAAAAAAAATCCTGACTGACACTGACAGTGACAGAGGAATGACACTTTGACAAAGGATGTTTTGATAAAATTAAGCAGCAGTAAGCTGAAATAATCCCATGTATTTAGGGTTGTTTAAAATCATAATCTTACTGTGAAATAAAAAATTCTCTTGTTTCAGTACAAAAAAAAAAAGCAAAAAAAAAAAAGCAAGTAAAAAGAATTGAAAGGTTTACTTAGGCCACAAGTTATGGATATCAGTTATCACTACTACTAACAACATTCACAACATTACCAGTTGTAGAGAATTTGAATAAACTTGATCAGTTTTGCTACACTTTATCATTTGCTATGCCGGTACTGTACATTTATCATCTTTTCCTTTCTTTTTTATTTTGTTGTTTAAATGTTATCATTGTCCCCTCCTTCTGTTAAATCGATAGCTGCCAACCGCTTCAAACCGGAAACCAGACTCGTGACCACGCTAACTACTTCAACACGTACTACGGTCCGTGATATTCTAGAAAACATTGCTATTTAACTTGACGTAACCCCATCTAAAAGGTAAATAAGAAACAGTCCGTCGATCATTGGCCTTTCTGGCGAAGTGTGGCGGTAGTCTTGCAAACTCAGAATGGCGTCTGCAGACTTTCATCCCAATCTCTACGCGTCTCCACTGTTAGTTTAGGGTTTCTTTAAAAACAATATATATATATATATATATATATATACAATTAACCCTCATCTTACATGTACTTTTCAAGGTAAAAACGCACTGCATAATGTCTTCTACGTACTGGTTGGCAGCTATGTAAGTCATAAAAAGCTAACTTAAGTTTTAATCTCAAAAGCTCAGCTCTGCTCAATTTTTTTTTGATGATACAAGTACCATCAGGATGGGACAATTCAATTCATACTGTCATATTACATATTTATCAGTGACAAAATAATATTACATGTACCTGTTGGAAACTCAACTAACAGTTCACTATCAGCATTATTATATCTTTAGATTTTGGCAATATGTGAAGTCTTCTTTTTTTTGTTTGTTTTATATATCTTCATTTTTTTTTTTTTTTGGCGGGGATGGAGGGCGATGAAGGCGTGGAACTAACAAAATTGAACATAATATAGAGCCTCCAAAATCATCTAAAAACTATAAGCATCTCCCACCTTATTCCCGAGCTTTTAACTCAATGCCAAACATAGGACATACTGGGGTTTTTTTAGCTTCTCATGTCTCTTGTCTATCTTCCACTTCATGGTACAAAAACTGATAATATTGAAATGAGCAAGGATAACCAAACAAAACAAAAAAATCAATCGGGGCTCAAGTATCTACCATGACAAAAGCCTTATCATATATGGATATGCATGCGAATGGAGAAAAAAATGATGAGATCCTGTAGTAAAACTATATATAAAAAAAAGAAACCCAACAAACTTTGAACTTTAATAACCTGATTTATGAGGAGAAAGTGAAAAACAACCAGTTGACATCTTGCATTATCAAAGTCGCTGACTTAAACCCTGAGAGTGAGACAAACGAAAAATTGAATAGAGGTAAAATCT
>JAXRKP010000759.1:57500-137500 GCA_037039925.1 Doris montereyensis | reverse complement strand
CCCCACCCCATGAAAAAAAAAAGAAGTAAAATAAAAGTAGAAAGAAACACACAAAAAGGTCCCATAGTCCCAGAAAGCCAAATATGTAAAGGAACCTACCGCAGGAAAATGCCACTATTGGCACCGCAGTAGTACGAATGCTCAGTGGCGGCTCCCACTGACATTTTGTCCAACTGTGCCTGGCAGCAATAGCTCTGGGAGCACAACATTTGACTGCAGACCAAGCAGCGAGTAGGGGCTCGACTGTCGTCTCCATCCGACTTGGGACAGCTGAAAGAGAGGGAGAGAGAAAAAAACAACAAATTATAGCGAGTCGTAGAAGGCACAGAGTTTAGCATATGCCCACATGATGAAACAATAATATGGATCATTTGAATCATGAATCAATAGCAATAGATACCTTTAGAAGAACATAGAGCCAAAAACAAGATAATTATTTTCTTCAAATTTATAAATTGCCAACTGTTTATTCCATTAGATCAGTTTAAACTTAAAACAGGAACGTACCAGTTCAGACTGTCAAACATTCAAACATTCACGGTTCCATTTTTTTAACATTGATTGTCACCTGCACTCATTTTACTCTAGTACAGTAAGGCTGCGAAATGGACTACCAACAAAACCTCAACTAAGCAGTAGCACTGAAGACTTTAAAAACAGATTTAAACACTTCATTTTAGAATAAAAATTTGTTGAAAATGGTAAATTGGGTTGACACAAATGCTTTCAAAGGCCGTGAAACAATCAGGTGTTCTTTAATATAAAAATCCTTCTGGCAGAAAACTTCCTTAAATGAAAATGATCTTGAAATCACCTATGTAGACCCTGAATGCAAAGTAGAGAGGTAGAGAGAGAGAGAGAGAGAGAGAGAGAGAGGTAGAGAGAGAGAGAGAGGGTAGAGAGAGAGAGGTAGAGAGAGAGAGAGAGAGGAGAGAGGTAGAGTAGAGAGAGAGAGAGAGAGAGAGAGAGAGAGAGAGAGAGAGAGGTAGAGAGGAGAGAGAGAGAGAGAGAGAGAGAGAGAGAGAGAGAGAGAGAGGTAGAGAGAGAGAGAGAGAGAGAGAGAGAGAGAGAGAGAGAGAGGAGAGAGAGAGAGAGAGAGAGAGAGAGAGAGAGAGAGAGAGAGAGAGAGAGAGAGAGAGAGAGAGAGAGAGAGAGAGAGAGAGAGAGAGAGCTGTGATCCTTTTTACCGATTATTTTCTTTCTTTAGTGAGTAGGGATAATTCTTTTTAAAGGACATTCGTAAATTTTGCAAACGGCCTACATTTAAAAATAAATCTAGAAGGAGCACTGATATCATCCCTCCTCCAGATAAGCTTTCAGCCCTGTTATGTTCAACTTGACTCCCCCCCCCCCCCACGTTCTCTCCAGTGTCATCCTGGACTCCCATAATGTCCACAAAGAGGAGGGAACACAAAGAACAAAGAAAAAGCACTGAGCCCAAGAGATTAACTTTGACCGACTTACGTAAATGTAGAGGCCTCGTTGATAAGAATACTATAGTCTTCAGGTAGTTCCATCAGATGATTCAACCTGAGAGGATGCCTTATGATAGGCTCACTGCTGGCACAAAGCCTTTCCCGCATATTGCGACTCTCACACCAACTATGGTAGATGGTAAAAGGCATGGGGAGAAAGAGAACACAAGAGGGGATACAAGATTTTAATTGATGGCAGTAAACTAAGACTGAGAAAATATCCTTGGATAAGAATACACCTATTTCACAAACATGCATTCTAATCTAAAGTAAGGCTAGAAAATACTCTTAGATAAGAATACTCAGTATAAGAATACACCTATTTCACAAACATGCATTCTAATCTAAAGTAAGGCTAGAAAATACTCTTAGATCAGAATACTCAGATAAGAATACACCTATTTCACAAACAAACTTGCATTCTAATCTAAAGTAAGAAGACTGTGTGATGAAACATGTGCTTCATTTTGTTTATCTACATCACAATCTAACGGGATTTTTCTCTCTTAAATCTTCCAGCCAAAAATTATTCTACATTACATTTGAAACTAACTTGCCTTTCCCACAAGTGAATGAAGCATTGACATTCATTTGTCTTTACATTATTATAGTAAACATACAGTAGAAATTGGCTTAATGGATCACAGACCTTTCAATGAGAGACGCAGTGGTGGAGCCTTGCTTGGTAAACAAATCAGGGATATGAGTAGGGAGAGCCAAATATTTGCACAATTGTAAAAACTCATTGCTTGATAGAGCTGTTCAAAAAGGAAACAAAAAATAATATCATTTGTTGTATAGATTTCTATTTACATTTTACATAACAAATATTTCAAAATTGAACAGAAGGTACTTTTCGAAATAGGGGGGTTGTAAATCAACATTAAGAGTCTTGGATAAATAAATGCTTTCATAAAAACAAGAAAAAAAGAATTGAATCCTATCTTTAAAAAGTTCAAATGATGCCAACAATAAGCAAATCATATTAAACATATCTCTAAGTAAACGTGCTCCTTCCCTTGAAATTGCACAAACTGAAGACAGTAAGAGAGCAATAACTTACTACTCAGCTCTGGTGGTGCTGGCACACAGGTAAGGTGATGATAGAGTAAAGCGCAACACCTTAAGAAAGGAGGCAGGCCTCTTTGACATACAACAAGAGATCGTTGGGGCAGGGCAGGGCGGAGTCCATCACCCTGGAAATTGTACAAGCATAGAGAAATCTGATTAGTATGTAATGATTTTATCAACGTATTTTACGAAAGCATTTTAAATCTAACCAGCTATGCATATCAGCTGTATGGCCGCAACTGTTTCAGGCTTCCTAAAAAAATTGTGAAAATTGCCTGGCATAAAGTTTTGGAAACCTACATAAAAACCATAAACAATCTCTTGAATTATCTATTCAACATGAGGTTTGTGTATGAGATAACTTTTAACATATAAATAATTGATAATTCTCTTTACATAAATAAAAAAGTATTTGTTGGGAGGTAAGGAGGTGGAAAAGAGTGAAAGAAAAACATGTGAAATAATAGTTTTATGCTATGTGGGCCTACCTAGCTTTCTGCCGAAGGTTTCGATAAATTTCGAGGAGCTCGTCTGCTTCTTTCGTTGATGGTTCGTCAGGCCCCTAACTCTGTCAATTTGATTTTCAAAGAGAAAAGAATGAAAGATCATGTTTTTGGTAATGTGCGCTCACTTATAAGAATATTAGCTCACAATTGTCTTCTCTTTGTATGTGAATAATCTACAAAATATAAAATAAAATTGCTCAATAACAGTGAAAGACATTCTGTCCAAGCACTGAGATGTTTGTTTGTTTGTTTGTTTGAAATTTACCCCATCCACCATTGCGGTGATCTCAGGGTGAATTAGGAGGAAACAGCAAGATGAAAGATGTGAAAAAGGAAGGAAAGGAAAGAAGTAGGACCTACCAGCAACACCAGCCAACCACCCGTTATGGTGGATGTGTATGATACGAACAATCACTCAATAAGAATCAGAAAGCTATTTTTCCACTGGAGTTTACACCATTCACCATAATTAAATGATCTTTCAGTGAATTAAAACGAAAAAAGCCAAATAAAAGACAAGATTGTCAAACAAATGAACAGAGAAGCTAGACATATCTGCAACATCTCCCAATTACGTCCTTGAGAAGATGAATTGAAGAGTAAAAAACGCCATAACAAACACAACAAATAATGGTTTCATATTGTTCATTTCATAACCCCCCGCCCCCCGCCACATGCAGTAATCTCACAGTGAATTAAGAGGAAATGAGCAAGATGAATTTAAATTTGATGTGATTTTACCCACATCCACTACTAAGGTGATCTCAGGCTTTTTGGTAGGATTTTAATTTTGCCAGGACTGCCCTGTAAACAGCCAAGGGATCTTTAACGTGCACAGAGTGTTGTGATCTGCACACGGGACCTCCTATTAATCGTCCGTCTCTGATGGGACTAGGTATCGATCCATCTACCTGGAACAGGGAGGTAGATTTTGTAAAAAAAAAAAATGGAGAAAATTGTTCAACTGTTTGCGGGGCTTGACCCACCACCTTTGGTTGAGACCGACACCTTGCCTCTGGACTACCGAGTCCCCCAGGAAGATGAAAGGCAAGTAAAAGAGTGAAAAGAAAAAATCAGGACCTATCAGCAGCACCCGCCAACCAGCCACCCCACTGACGGCGAGGGGATGCTACCCACCTTCACAGGGTGAATCGTGGACCAGAAGGATGTGTACCAGGTGAGCCGTGAAGACCAGCTGCAGAGCGTTTTGGTCGTTGAGACCGCCAGACGGCAGAGAGGAGATGTGGGATCTTTTGCTGCTCTGCGTGCAATGCCGGCAGTGTCATGGTCAAAACCACCAGGTAGTGGAAGAGATCCAGGTCCAACAGACACACGGGAGATTTGTTTCTCTTTTCAAGTTCAGCTGGGATTAAGGCTGGTGGATGGACGAGATATCAAGTCGGTCATGCATGATTAGGATTAAACAGCACAGATCTTACAACGGTAGCTTAATCAACATCTTTTGATCACTTAAAGAACAGAAGTTTGTTGCCCAAGAATAAATCGATCAGTCTAAAGTCAATTTACTTTAAATATTTTTTCGCTAATCTTTACCACCCCTAGAAAAATCTCAATATAGAGCGCCGTAAAATAAGTGTTCACATCGATCTAATAAATAATTTTAAAATCAAGTCTATTTACACTTTAAATTTGTTTAAAGCAATAAATGAGATTGATCTTTTCATCCAAATTGATTGCAAAATTTTACGTCATGTATTGAACTAAACCTCTTGTGAGGCACAGGGAAAAAGTACCTGTTGGATCTTGATAAATCTAAATGAGCCAAAATGGTGTGCCTCAGTCAACAAAAGGGTCATTTCATTTATTTTTGTTTGTTTCAAACCTACCGGACAAAAGACGGATGCAGTGTTGCTTGATGGTATCTGGATTCATGACCTGACTGGTCACAGCAGCAAATCGCACCAAGGCTCCCACTAAGGCATTCTGACGCTTGGGGATGGGGCCAAACACGGAGAGGTTTTCTCTTTCCAACTCTTTGCTCTAAATAACATACAATATATATTTAAATATAGATAAGATAAGATATGATAACCTTTATCCTTTTGGGAAATATAATATTTTTTTGGGGAAAAAATCATATAATCATTTTGAGCAAGGTCTCATTGTTCATACATGTGAAGCACATTCAAATCACTTAGAATTTGAAAGGTTGCTAAATTCAGCAGTATAATAGAAATTACCACAATGCTGAAAAACAATTCTATGATCTCAAATCATCCTTGAATAAGTATTTCAGATTAAGAAAAATAATGATCTCAAAAACTGACAAACACAACACATTTACTATAACATTTAACAATCTTGCACCAAGATCTAAATCTTAATAATACAAGGCAATAATCTAAAGCCTTTTTATCTTTTACAGCAATTCACTTTCGAAATGTTGAATGTTACAAAACGATTCACACATGTGAAAAACATTTAATAACGGCTGGATACATCAAGGGTTAAAAAAGGGCAAGTTCCACTGCCTTGCTGGTATGCAAACTTAATATTTTTGTTCAAAGTTATACCCTCAATCTCAGGAGGTACTTGAAAATATGAATTACCTCGCCAACAGAGAAGCCAAATAGTAAATGAGAAATCTTACCCATAGCTTGAATGCTGAAAGCACATGTGTTCCATGCCATGACAGGCACCCTTGGGTTTTCATCATCAGGATCAACACCAAGTCCAAACTGATACATGGAAAGTACAATGTTAACGCCCACTTTGAAAAGCATTGCTTAAGTTTCATATTTAATTATCAATAAAATGCAACTGTTAATTCAAAATTTGTATCTCTGACAGACTGTGGTTAATAAGATGAGACAAAAAGTTTAAATGTCTCCTTACATACGATATTTTACATGTCATGTATTGCTCAGAACAGTTTTTTTTTTCTTCTCTCGATAAGAGTTTGAATGAGAGAAAAGAAAATAAACTGAAGAAATAATGGCAGTTTTATCTAAAGCAAAAAATATGAGAAGACAGTTGACAAAGATTGCAAGTAAAAGAAAGCTAGGAAGGACGGCAGCATAAATAAACTGCCCACTTAAATATGGTTTGAGTTTTACTGGATAGTATTGATTTAAGATGAACTTTTGTCAATTTTGATCATTGTATATTAGTAAATTAGCGTATCAGGAAAAGTGTATGAAATGAGCTTAGGAAAAGAGTAGAAGATCAGATTGAAGAACATCAGAGTGAATTTAGACCAAGAAGAAGTGTACAAGACCACATATTTACAATTAGACAAATAATAGAAAAATTCCTTGAGAGAAACATTGACTTGCACATGTGTTTTATAGGCTTAGAAAAGGCATTTGACACTGTGAGGAGGGCCGAACTATGGCATTCCTTAAAAGAACACAATGTAGAGCAAAATTTAATAGAAAAGCCATCAAAAGTTTTTACAATAAACCAACATGTGTAGTGGAGTAGCTGGAAACATATCTGCAGACTTTGATGTAGATATAGGAGTAAGACAGGGTTGTATCCTAAGTCCTCTTTTATTTCTCATAGTTATGGATTCAGTTGCAAAGTCATCCTCAAACATATAGAAAATGAATGTAGGTATGTGGAAGCTCAAACCAGTAAATGTATCAATGTTTTCATTTGCCAATGATTTAATTCTGTTTGGAAAATCAGAAAGTGACCTTCAGTCAAATATCAACATTATGAACAATGAACTAAATAAAAGAGGAATGAGAGGGAATGCAAAGAAAACCAAAACAACACTAGTAACTAGGGAAGCTAAAACACAAAATCTTAAATTGGGCAGGGAGAATTTAGAACAAGTTCAAAGCTACAATTACCTAGGAGTCATGATTAACTCTGAGGGAAAACTAAGAGAAGAATTCAGCCAAAGAATCAAAAAGGCAAGTGCAATATATAACCGTCTAGGAAAGGCATTTGTAGGTAAGCAAGAATTGTCAACAAAAACCAAAATGGCAGTATACAACACAGTTTAACAGTTTATTGTCCTACTCTCCTCTATGGCAGTGAAACCTGGACCTTAGACAGTAGAGAATACAGTAGAGTACAGGCAGCTGAAATATCTAAGAAGAGTGGTAGGGAAACTTTAAAAGAGATAAAATCAGAAACACAACACTAAGAGATCAAACCAAGCAGATGGCGTAAAAACTAAGATAGAAATAAATAAATTGAGATGGTTTAGGCATGTAAACAGAATGAATGACAATAGAACAGCTAAATCAGTATACAGTGCTAAATCCCAAGGTAAAAGACCAAAAGGCAGACCTCTGAAAAAGTGGATAAGAAGCATTGAAGCAAAGAAATTAAACTTTTTTGGAAGGAAACAGAAAATGCCAGGACAGGGCATCCTGGAGAAAGATCAACCTCGGGCATCTGAACCCATACACCGAAATGTAGAATGGAAACTGATAAAGAAAGAAAGAATAAAAGTAAATTAAAATAGCGTTTCTCTTGCATCTCTAAAATGTACAATGATGTTGCAGTAATCCTGTCAATAAGTATCAAACATAAAACCGATTTTGCCAAGAAGAATAGGATATGTAGGTAAAAACTCAGCGACAGATACTCAAGACACTGATATTACACTGGTGTAGTTGTATGAATGGACGAATATGTAGGCTGAAATTGTTCATCGTAGGTTCAAAGAGAGCGGAGAATTTAGAAGTTAATCAGCCACAGTAGTGAGGGCTTATAATCAAAATATGAATGGTGAAGATTTATCTGATCAATTGGTAGGAATATTTGATAATAATACATTGAAAAATAAACAATAAGTGGTGGCTTACTTTATTTATACATTTTATAGACATCACTATAGAGTAAATAGTTGTATTTTATCTCAAGAATTTAGGGGAAAACATCCAGACATGCCAGAATTACATAAATGTGAGAGGTATAATTAATAAGACTTTACTTTAAAATTAGTTAGACAATTAGGGGAGATACAAAATGATGAGCAGGTACCAGTAGGGGAAGAACAAAGACAATTGTGAGTCATCCAATTTTGCCATATTTTTCTAGTAAAAGGGAAAATTGTAAATTATAATTGATATAATATCATGTTACATAAAGACAAAGTCTAGACATTATTGTTGTACTTGTTGTAATTTTGTATTGTTTACAGTAAGAAAGGAATTGTATGGTTGAAGCTCTCTCAGTGATTTTTGTTGACTTACATGTTTTTACTAACACAATTTTGATTTTAATTATTTTTGTTGTTGCTATTGTTATTGTTAAAAATTACTTTTTAAATGCTTTTTCTTACCCCATAATGTCAAACTAATGCAAATAGCTTTATAAAAACATTATGGTAATGTCTCTTATTTGTGACTTTGATTTCATATATTAGAGAAGTATTATTAACCATAAGATCACTTGACTTCTATCCAAATCCTCATTTCTGTTTTATTTCTTGCGTTTCGACGCCTAATTTCTGTTCAAACTTCCCCATCTATATGAGGAAATTTGTACCTGAATAGATTTTACTTATTTATAAATGACTTGTGGCTGACATTATCTAAAGAAGCTATCAGTATAAAATACAACTAAAGCTCATTTAAAGTCTTTAGTCATCTAATAATGCAGATTCAATATTTAATTGCGAATTTTCAATATATCAAATAATTACTTTTAAAAAACTATTTCCCCTTTTAACTTGTTTCCTGAATTGCTTTTAAAAGCATTCTGGATATATTTCTGATAGTTTGTGTGTTTGATTTCATGTTTTAGAAAATTATTAACCCCAAAAAGGTACTTTGAACTTGCTTGCATGCCTTATTATTTTTGCTTTATTTTCCGCATTTTGATACTCTTACTTCTGTGCAAATTGTTCCCTTCTATGGTGGCATTTGTAGCTGAATACACTTTTATTCTTTTCAAAAGTCTTGTGGCTAACTTTTAATAAAGAAATTATGAGTCAAACTAAAACTGGAATTTTGTCTTCTTAGTGTTTATGATTTCATGTGAATTTTGTTCGTTTTTGTGAACTTCAAACAAACTGTCTGAAACTCATAATAAAAAACGAATCCACAGCCATTTCGGAACAAAATGAGGGGTAATATGATATCCTTGTTGTTCTCAGTCAAAAGTTATTAGAGGCGAAAGAATGCAAGGTATTCACAAATTTTATATAAGGGGAGAAGATCCTGGAATCGTTGAGAATTAATGTTATATCATCGTGATCAGTCTGTTAAAATTTTGAAATTTGAAATGTCTTTTCTCAGCTACCCAGTTATGAGACTTCAATTAAAGAGCAAAAAAACTCATTTAAATAAAACTTACAGAGTAAACATCTCTTGCAAATTTCTTTATCATTTCTCTCATTCCCTCAGAGAAGCAGCCACTGAAAGAAAAGGATATAAAATCTTGAAACATTTTTGAACAGATGCAAAACCACAAATTGCCAAAAAATTAGGAGGTGGCATAGAACTCTACTTTAGTAAGAAGGAATCATTTTGCATTAGTGATCATTTAAACGTGTTACATATGCAGCTCTAAATTAAAAGAAAACTGACTAAAACAATCTAACCTGGCAACAGGATGAAATGAAAACAAAAACAATTATCCTCTTGGACGTTTCACCTAGCCTTCATTACAAAAATTTTCATTCCTTGAAGCAGGACATATTTACAAATACAATGAAAAAGATACTAATATTTTCTTTTATGCTATTTTAGCACAACAGAGACAGACGGTGATTTCACATCTGAAAAAAAAACTATTGGGAAGAATTGGTGGCCAGTCAGAAGCGAAACTTCAGTAAAGCAGAAAAAAAGTGTATAGAAAAAACAATTGATGATATCGTCAACAATGTCAAGCCCAAGAATCTGTTGTTAATGCCATATTTTCAAAACCAGAAGTTAAGTAGAACAGCTATTGTTTAAGTGTCAAATAACATCTGTCGCATGCTAAGAAACATATTTTCCATTAGAGGACATCTGTTTACCTGGCATCATCGTAAACATATTCCCACAGCAGCTGAAAGTTTTTGGCCACACTTTCAGCCATCATTCGGGAGATTGTGGAGATGGGACAGGGTTGAAAAAGCAACAGCTCATCTGAAATCAACGTAATTTTAAAATCTATTTAAAATAAGCTTTTGAAAAGGAAAAGCATCCTATTGTCTAAACATTAATTTTATTTTATTTTTGTTAACCCGACTTTCTCTTTCCATTTTCTTAATTTCACACAAATAATATATTTCACTTTAGATTCTGAAAAAGACATATCTTATGCTTCTGTTCAATTGTATCCAGTTGATTTTTTTTCTCCTTCTGATTTTGTTTTGTCTCAGTGTTTATTCCTGTGTTGTTGAGACTTTTTAAACCCTCTCCCCTCTGGTATTAAGGTTGTCCTTTAGTATTAAGGTTGTCCTTTAGTATTAAGGTTGTCCTTTAGTATTAAGGTTGTCCTTTAGTATTAAGGGTTGTCTGCTGCAGGCGGACCTGTAATTGAGAGGTCCTGGGTTTGAATTTTGGCACTGCTAGGTCCAACATTACTGAATGTACACTGAGAAACAAAAAAGCCCCCATTGTAGACAATAATACATACCTTTTGACTCCTTATCCTCAGCCTCTTTAATACTATTGACTATAGTCTTCTGGATGCCATCAAGCCAATCATCAAACCTCAATTCCGGTGATTTTTTATCCCTGTAAATAGAGATTGTGAATAACAGAGTCAAGAGAAGAAAAGCAGCAAATATCACCATTTTAAGCCAAAACCGCTATATATGAAGAAAAAAAAAATGTAAAGAGAACCTCAGTTGAATGTTTTATTTGAAAGTTCCCATAGAAAAAGCACAAACAGAGAATTGAGTTTTGGGAACTATGATATTTGTTCATCAAGTCAAACACTGCCAACATGAATTTCACTTGCATGAAATACACCACCATATGCCATTTCACTTTTCAATAGAAATAAACAAGAAAAAAAGAATTATGGAAAAAGATTTGACCAGCAAAGTTCAGGCTAGCACCAATCAGTATCCGCACTGTTGTTATTATTATTATCATTGTTATTATTATTATTATTATTATTATTATTATCATTATTATTATTATTATCATTATTATTTATTATTATTATCATTATTATCATTATTATTATTATTATTATTATTATTATTATTATTATTATTATTATTATTATTATTTTTATTATTATCATTATCATTATTATTATTATTATTATTATTATTATTATTATTATTATTACAGTGGAACCTCTCTAATCGTGAAGTCTCTATGGATTGTAAAATCATCCCGATTTGCGGGGTTTCCTGTTTTACCTGGGGATTTTGGTTTTCCCTCAGCAGTTTGAGGTACTTAAACCCTTCTGTGAGTGCTAAAATGTGAAATTAAACGAACAAGTAGCCACAGGACCAGTTGATCAAAACGAAGATGGCATTCATCAAAGATGTCACTCACACTCACAATCTATCTTCCATGGACGATAGATAGTTGTAATCAAGAAGGCATGGTGGGTCATTAAATCTCCTCTCGTACCTACTCTTGCGATTAACTGATGAGGCGGGCAATAAAAGACTATGCTAGTGCACAACTTTCTAAGCGCCGCCCCGTGTCAACATCATACTGTATTATTAGTTGGGCGAATAAAGTCTGGCTCGACGCCTGCTTTCCAACCTTCATAGTAGATGTCTGGTGTGTCTGGCTTATGGTCGTCGTGAGCTGGCACTTGCGATATACGTGTAGCAGTGATGTTCCGTTCCCTGAGAATTCTTCTCGATTGGCCGGTACCCAATTAGAGAGGTTCCACTGTATTATGATTATTATTATTATTATTTATTATTATTATTGTTATTATTATTATCCATACTGAAAAAACAGCAGCTAAACAAAAAGAAAAACAAAATAAACAACATAACCACGCAATCTTTTTTTTCACTTGCCGCATTATGTGAAAGAACAAAACACGTACATCCTTATCTCCCACAGCCATATAACACACCAACCTTCCTATTGCAAAATTCTACTGGAAAGGACTTACGCTTCATTGATTAAGAGGTGAATAAGAGGCACAATTGGGATGACTGTGTTGCTCAAGCCTTCACACAACGGGCAGAGGTACTCCATTTGCTCGATGTCATAGCTGTAGCTGTGTCGAAACCTGAGAGGTCGCCTTCTCTCCCGATTGACAATATTTGTGAAGAATCTGGAGGTAATGTAATAGTTGTGAAATGAAAAAGAAAGAGCAAACTTAAGAGATTGGGCAAAAACCAGAAATTCTCACAAATTGTGTATTGAATTCAAAGCTTCAAAGCTCCACAGCTTGTGGCAATGGCTGTATACTACGCACCTTGCCCTTGCCAACGAAGCATTGGGAGTTGGTGGTCTTGATCTCATTTTACCCAAACCCAAAACTAACTGATCTTGGAGGTTTTGGTAGGATTTTCAATTTTGCCCAGACTGCCCTGTAAACAGCCAAGGGATCTTTTACGTGAACAGAGTGTTGTAATCTGTACACAGGACCTCCTTTTGTCGTCCGTCTCAGATGGGACTAGGTGCCAATCCACCTCCCTGGACTGGGGGGGAGGGGGGGTTTGCTCGTAAAAAAACGAGCAAACTTTTCAACCTTGACCATATGGTTGAGACGCAGAAACCCTGCTTCTCAACTACAGAGTCCCCGCTTCGTGGTCCAACTGTTGGACATGACATTGTGATGTCTTGAGGTCGAATCCCGACAATGCTAGGTATGTCATTGTATTCCTGAAGAATGAAGCTTGACGCACATCCTGCGACAGACTAGCACCCTGTTCAGGAGACGGTGCATCATCACCTCTGCTGTTTCACATTATAGAAACCTGGATAAGCTCCAGCTCTGTGGGCGTGACAGCTATGAAGGAAGATGACTTACCCTTGCCAACACTCGTGATGCATTATGTGACCGCAAGAACTTGTATGTGTCCCAATATTGAGATCTGCTGGGGTGAAAAGCGGATCGAGATCCTCAGGTCTACTATGAGATCTTTTGCGATGCTGGGACAGTACAGTCGATCTGGATGGGAAATGGGATGTGAAGTGAAATGGGTTTAAGGATTGATTAATGTTCTGGGCCAGTCGTTATCACAAAAGCTATCATGATAAGTGTACTTTTAAATATTTAAATGCTGCTAATGAAGGAGTCAGGAAGATTAACATGAATCTTGTTCTCAAAATGAACCAACTGTCCATCATATCAAAGGAATCCTGCAAGCAAAAGAGTGATGGATATTCAAGGCATCTTTGCAGCCTTACCAACATTAACATGTCATATTTATCATCATTTTCCACTCTAAGGAATTTCACTTCTGAGACTCGAGAATTTTACTTAACTGTCACTCAATGCTTTTGATAAATGCCTTTTACTTTATGATCACACAAAAACAAAAATCAGGATTAAAGATGCCAGCCTATCTTAGACAAAGGCGTGATTTTTACCAGAAAGTTAACCCGACGGAAATAGTTTGGAGGCCTACAGTAGGATTTAAAGCATGATCCTCTGCACACATCAACGATATCTAAACATATGGAACCAGGGTTGTTTTTTCCCCATGTAAAATTAGCTACAATCAATAGAAATTTGAGAGGATTAATTCTTGAACTCTCATTTTCTATTTTCGACTTACCGTTGAACGAAAGCTGACAGAACCATAGCCCTCCCTGAATGGGAAATCCTCTGCTCTTCCTGACACAGGATGCAGGTCACTTGATTTGGCTCAATGGTTCTTATCACACTCTGATTTGGGCCCAGTGCCACAAAGGTATCACAGAATGGTACAATCTCGGGCTGCTCAGCCGCAGAAGCTGCTGCTATACTCTGCAAGTCACAGACAATATAATAGACACAAAAGGTTAAAATTGATGGCACAATAAAACCATTCTTTGAAAACATGACCTTTTCATGAGGATGATTCATATGGATATGTATGAAATATGACAATTAATCCTATGTCAATAAAGTTGAGGCTAAAAAGGATTATGCAAATTTTAAAAAACTCAGTTTACAAACTGGCAAGACAGTCCAAAGCTGAAATTTTGTTCACCTCAGTGCTGGTGTTTTCAAAAAGCTCAGCATTTTCATAATAAAATCCTTTTGCATCTTTGCCATCTGTGCCATGACCTTTGCACGCCGTTTAGCTGCTGTCTGTGCCTTTTTCTTCCTGTCAGCATCTGATCTGCGATTTGTACATTTCGCTATACTGTCCACATGTTCCTTTGCTACAGGCTCATCCACAATTTCGAAGATTTCCGCAAATTTCTGGGGAAATGTAAAATCAAAAGCTTGTATTATTGAGATGTTCAGCAGAGAGCATACTAAAAGAATACATATATCAATTTATATAACAATCAACATGCACGTATACACACACATAATTTTATATTATATTGGAAATAATAAGTATACTGAATGATTTACGAAACTAACTGCCCCTTCACAGATATCAAAAGTCTGAATAAAATTTTAAAATGGATATGTTTTCTGATTCTTCAAAGACGTTAATTTTGATTTTCAAAGTCTTCAAAAATGACACGGCTGGATCTGTCAATGGTGTGAAATGCTTACCCTGAGTATCCAAGCTAGCAAGTCCTTAGACTCCTGAGTACTGATGTTAGGACTGTAAACAAGCCCTTGCAAGAGAGTCAACATGCTTTCATCTGAAGTCAAACAACACAGCAAAAATGATCAGGGCAATGATGAAATGAGAAAAACCTTCATGCTTTTAGCTGGTAAAGAGAACATCACATCTTTTGAAAGGTAAGGATGCTTAATTGGTCTACTACGGCATTTCATGAAAAATCTGATCATTTTTTGCCAATTTTTGGTTAGGGCAGAACAATATCTAAGCTCTCCATGTCTTCTTACATAGGCTAAACTGAGACAAAAACAGAATCTTGCCTATCTTCTCGTGTTTAAAATCAAACTTTTTCAAGGGCTGGATAATTGGAACCTCTTTAGACAACACATAAATTTATTATGGTCCAGATTACACTTCTTAACTGCTTGGCCTAATAAGAACGCTGCCTTTTAATATTTTGACCCTCAACTTAACTACTCTTAACACAAGGAATCAAATACTGTTGAGAGGTTTTAAGAAGTTTTAAAATTCAAATAATGAAGATATCCGTCAAGACAGGCCTGAAATTCATTTTTAGGATGTTTTTAGCCAAGATTTAGAAGAAAAAGAAGTGACATTGGTAGCCTATATGATGGAGGCTGTCTGTCTTGGGATTGTGATAAGTTATTTTAAACAAACGAAAAATATTCAGAATAAAAGTATGACAGTTAATAATTTTCGTCTTGATATTGTAAAGAAACAGAAATCCCTTTAGTGAATGTTGCGTGTTTGGACGCATGCTGCATGATAATTGAAAGAGCTTCCATGCAGCTTTACATACAATCTATATATGAAACAAATTCATTTTGGAATGAAAATTTAGTTTTTAAAAGTAACTGTTCTTCAAACATAAAAATCTGTACTTTTCACTTCTGATGATGGTTGACTCCTCTGAAAGGCTTTGTCCAGAAATTTGAAAGACTGATTCCTTCCTTCGCAGACCTCAGCTGTTCATGAAGGGCGATACCAATGATGAAGAGCACCTGAAAAGATAAGAGATGGGCCATTGTAAGGACCGTTGCAGTAGTCCAACCATTGTATATTGTTATAATCATAAGCCCTGTATTGTCAAGAACCTATATAAGGCTAAGGTCTGCAAAAGGATGAGATTGAAGCTTGACAGATATGGAGAACTAAAGTGAAAACCAATGATCTCACTAGGTATCAGTTGCGCTCCTCAGAAACCGTGTTGTATGCTAAAAATAATCTTCTTGCACATTTTAAATGATATCTAAAGACACACTACAGCGTCAATGTGATAGCACAATAAAACAAGAATAAAGAGAACAGATTCCTTATCTTAATACTTCATGTTTGAAGACAAACGACGCATTGGAGTATATGAAATATATTTTCTTAAATTTTACTTTTCTATTTAACACCTGATTTTATTACCAAATCAAAGTCTTGAACATATGACTAAAAATATAATAATCTATTTTTCAACTTCATCAAATAAACAAATTAACCTTTTTCACATTGATCTGCAGAAGGGCATTGTAAGAGAGGTGATAGGTAATATCTGTAATTCAACATTGTTTTCCATTCTCCATTCTGACAAATCAATCCATGAATTATTCTTTCACAGCAATATTGACTCTGACATAAAGCTAAGAGCTGCTAATGATTCTTACCCGGTCAAACTGAGCCTCTGACCATGACCTTGACCTGGGGCGGCCGTCCTTCTCAGCACAATGACAAGAATGTGAATCAGGACATCAGAGTCAAGAATGTTTAAAACTGGTTCAAAATGTTGACTGAATGGGGGCGGGACTGGTGGTGGTAAAGCTTTACAACAAAAAAAGACAAAAAGAAGAGAGAGAGAGAGACGAGGTGAAAAGGAAAACCGAAGAAAGCAAATTCACCTGTTCTTACCATCTTAAATGTTTTGTGTCATTGGTGAAACTGTCTAACACATTATGCTGCATGACATAATTTTGCAGGCAAAGGAAAAAAATCATGAATCATCGAATAGGGCTGCCAACAGTTATGCTTTTGAATTACAATTCAATAATAAGTAATTTAGTCTTTAGAATGCAGTACATGTAAATGGGGAAATTGTATAACTTATGTATGAAAAGAAATTTCAGGGTTAGAGTTGAACTTTTGGAAGATCTAAACAAGTTAGTCCACTCCTTGACATATGAGGGTAGAGTTTCAAGACAGGAAATAAAACGGAAAGCTTTGTTTAAATCATGTGCGTAAAATGAGCTTTTCTATTGGTTCAAGACCTCGCATATTGGGGGACTCTTGTAGTCCAAAGACAGGTGTCGGCCTCTCAACCAAGAGGTAGTGGGTTCGGGCTCCCCTGATGGTTGAATAATTTTCTTGATTTTTTTCTAGCAAAATCTACCTCACTGGTCCAGGTAAGTGGATCGACATCTAGCCCCATTGGAGACAGATGATAAAAAGGAGGTCCCATGTGCAGATCACAACACTCTGTACACGTTAACCAGATCCCTTGGCTGCTTACAAGGCAGTCCGGGCAAAATTAAAAATCCTACCAAAAACCCTGAGATCACCTTTCAAATCAAATCAGAAACCTCCCATATTTATGAAAGACGTGAAAGAAGCATGTGTTTGATCCTTTGAAGGACAAATCTATATCCAAAAATAGCGTGGACTTGCACGTTTAGACAGTTTCACAAACGATATCTGAAACAAACGTTAACTATTGTGCCGAATAGCTTCAGGGAGTCACAACGAATTACTTTTGCCACCAAGTAAATTATGTTTCATTTCAAAATTAAGCGCTTTATTCACTGGGTTCACATTTTCCTCTATTTAATCTAAATCTTCTTTTGGTACAAAGGATAATGGAAACATCAAGCTGATGAATTTACTACCAGGTATTAAAAATAATAATTTTTAAATAAAAAAACTATAGTCGAGAGCTAAACAATGCAGAGATGTTTCAATTTCGAACATGTATTACTTTTAAATCCAACCCTCCTCTCACAAATATACTGTATGCCTGTTGCACTCCAGACAGAAATATGTGCAGCATTTTAATATTCAAACCTACACGGATATCTTCTTACAATGCACGTCTCAATGTTTCGAGCTATTTAATTGCACTTGTTACAGGTGCCCTTATCTGTCTATGCCATTCCTAATTCATTCTTCTCTAGGATGATACGTAATGCTATGCAATGAATGAAGCAACATAATAAAAGCTTACACAATTCCTCTTCATTTTGCTTCTTTCTTTGTCTCTGTACTTCCTCTGACTGAAAAGAAAGAGAGAAAAAGAAATGTAGACATAATATGTTTCATGGGTATTCTTTGTGCTTCATTTTCTTTTAAAGGTCTTAAAATACCCCAAATGAGAGAAGGCAGAGATAATAACATTGCTGACTGATATAAAACTTCCAATGACCAACAAGAATGATGTCTGTTGTAAGCAGCATGCTAAGAAACATGGCATCATAAGTACATATTGTGATTAACCACTAAATAGCTGTTAGAAGCCTAAATTACCATGGCGGTGGAGGGAGTAATGCCTAGAATTATGGGCAGTAGATCTCAACCAGTCAGAATGAAACTTGGCAATGATTTTCACCAAAATAAAATTCAAGATGTTTGCACCCATGAATCAGTGACATGAGTGATTTATGTGCTTTCGGTATCTTCACCCTTTATCTTCTTGTAAAATGCTCACAAGCCCATGTAGAGGGTCACGAGAGGGTCAGGTGCTCAGGTCTCAAGGGTTTAAACAACAATGTAAAATTACACAGCTCCCAACCTTTTCAAATTGATAAACAGATTTTGACAATTGAAAAACAGACTCTCTGACCATGCAAACAAGTTGTTCCTCTAGAAACATCGATAATTTAACTTAAATAAACCCTTTTAACTCTTTGACTACCACCGACTCACCGGAACATTCTAAAAACGACCATCGGCCGTACAGTACGGTCAGTCTTCATTGCGGCATTAAATAATGGCTGCCTTTCTAAATGAAACTGAAAATCTATGGAGTCTTTTCACCAATGACAAATTTACTATTTTTAGCTCTTTCATTTCTGCTAGAGGGATATTAGAATTAGATTTACATGATTTATGAAAAAACGAAACACGCTAGTTTCGCTTTCCATTTTCTCGTCATGGCAGCTGCGTCGATCAAAGCGGTTCACGTTTGATCAAGTTTTATCTCTTTTCAAAGATATGTTTGATGATGACGATGAATTTCCTAGTCTAGATGAAGATGATACAGATAGATCTAATGATTCAGAATGTGATAATGATAAATTTAGTCGATCTAGAGATAGATCACCAAATGTTCCTGATTCTGATTCAGAATCAACTGATCAGAATGAGACACAGCTGATGAGTGATGATGATGAACCAGAAAGTGGAACCTTTCTTTAAATCTCTCCTAGTGCACAAAATTTCAGAGGTAGCGTTTTAGGTTTCAGAATCTGTCGATTGATGAAATGGTGGCAATGGAAAGGTAGATAATTGGTCAGATTAAATCCATGGGAAGAAACATCCAGCCAATTTCGCATCAAGACCCCATCGCGATAGAGTCACTGGGATTTTCATGTCTTGGACAATCCACTGCAATATATTCAGCTCGTTTCACCCAAACATCCATTCTGACAGGAGCTAGATCAAAATCATAAATAATTATTGGCACCAGTATGCAAGATCAACAAAGCTAGACCTCTAGCATCAAAAATACAATCTCATACAGGACACCTCACTATCCCGGAGATGAACAAACTCACTTTACAGGCACAGTTCAAAAAGGAAGAAAATTTTTCCGACCGTTCAAAACACTAAATCTAAAATTTCAGGACAAACAATTTTACATCAACTCCAATTCCAAATATTAGCATGCAAATGGAGGGACAAAAACCCCAGAAAAGAATGCCTGACAGTGTCAACGGATGCACAAGCTGCTTCTGTTCAGGTCACCTCCAGAAAATCTAAGACAACGAAAATTTCAACAAGCGTTTATTTCCATGAATGGTTTGTGACCAATGGAATCTTCCTACTATGGACAATACAACCATGGTTGAAAACCATCAAATGGTGGAAGAAATTATTCCACTGGATCTTAGATCAAGATCTATGTCTCTGCGATAGACCACTGGGTATATTATTCAATCTAATGATAATTGTGAAAAATGGACATCTGTTGGACCAAACATCCATCCTGACACCGATTTACATGATCAAAATCTTCCTTGAACCGATAACAAATTTGGCACCTTATTGACACCTTATTGGCACCAGTAGCAAACCTCATCCAGCATCTGGATAAAGACATAAGGTGTGTACAATCTCATACGACCAGATCCTCGATAATCACACTCATTTTGTTTGTTCCAACTTGTCCTGGGCATTTTTCACATTTGCAATTCAAAACACTAAATCTAAAATTTCATGACAAACAATTTTACATCAACTTTTCCAATTCCAGTTATATTAGCATGCAAATGGAGGGACAAAAATGGTGTAGAAATTTGAATGCCTGAGTGTTTTTTCGGTTAGATTTTTTTCAATCATCACCTGCTGCTCGTTGGTGCCAGACTAAGACAAATAACCCAGCATGCCATAGGTCATACAATTTTCCATGAATGGTTGTGATATAGAATGGATCTATGACCATCAGAGGCTTCTGAAATGATTTTGATTATTTTTTTCATCACTTGGTGAGTCAAATTTTCTACCCTACATTTTTCACAGCAAATTACACAACATGTTACATAACAGTACAAATCATATTTCAAATACAAAAATTCTTATTCAAACTTGTTTTATTTGCTTTCCTCATTCAGTCCTGAACAAATCCATATATAATATGTAAGGGTTTTGTGTATCTGTGTGTCTGTGACGTTTATTTATTGTATCCTTGTCTGACTTTTTTTCACTGTGACAGAAAAATGAGCTGTGGTCCAAAATGGAAAATTTAGGGGTTTTTTCTTGGTAGTCAAAGAGTTAAGGAAAATAATTTAAAAAATGGCTGATTACCATTGACTTAGGGTTTCTTTAAACAGAAGTTACAATCATCTCTCATATACATACTTTTCAAGGTCAATACAGACTTACGGACTCAAAAGCCAAAAACATACTGAATACGTTTTTACGTACTGGTTGGCAGCTATTTTATTATTATCCTGAATCTCAGTGAAGAACGTGAAATAAAGATGTAGCGAAATATAAAAAACATTCTTACTTTGGCCTGCTCTGCCTTGTAGTAGTGGTAAAAATAGGGAGAGAACTCCTTGTAATACTCTGGCTTGAGTTCAAACTTGCCCCTCCCTCCTCCAGGTGGTTTCTGTCAATAAAAAGGGCATTGAAAAATATTGAAATAAAAGACTGTTTTGACTTCTCTCATTTCAATTGTTTCATAACATCTTGATAGCTTTGGGCACAACGTACAAAACTTGTCCTCTTAGTTGCCCGACGTGGTGCTCCTGGGTCATGCTGACCGAGGTCAGCAAAGGGCCGCCAAGTAGCATTCACTCCCTGCTAGCTTTGCCACGCTTAACGATAATTTATAGGTCCATGTAATCAGATATTATCTTGCTAAGATAGCCACTGACAGCAAATGTGAATGCTTCCCCAACTTTAAAGAGAGTGCTGCGATAGACTGATGAAAGAAATTTATCAAGAAGCGTTTTCATTTCCATACAATCAAGGCCTCAATTAGGTCCATCATTTCAGTACAATAACAGACATAGGGTATTAAGTAAAACGCTTTTAACACAAAATCTGCACAGACTAATGCCATCATACTTTCTCAAATCAAGGACAATACATACAGGTCCGTCATCAGTATAAACAAAACAATATAGATTTTTGTAGTACAGTAGTGACCGCCTAAATGCCTGCCATCTAAATGTCCGTTTTGCCTAAATGACCGCACTCTCAGTGAAACCGATTTTTTTCTATATAAATCACCCCTCTAAATGCCCGTTTTGGAACCAAGATTTTCGCCTAAATGCCCGGTCTCGGCGGCAACTACAGGTATAATTTTTTCCAAAGTATCATAAAATACATCAGTAATTGATTAAATGTTTTCTTTATCACAAATGTAATCCGATCGCTAATCTAATAGGGCTTATGTCCGTCAACTATGTACCATGCATTGCAACCACCCTTCATTACCTATCCATTGTAAGCCCTAATGTACTAAACGTTGACAATCTTCTCTTCATAACTCCACCCACTGTACATCACATCCTTTGTCTCATTGGATCACTGGTTTATCATAGGGCAATTAGAATTGAACGAAGATTCAAATCCCAGACGAAATTAACAAGTCACTAGGGAAACCAAACTTCACAGAAATAGGAAAGAAATTTGGTGTAGATAAGAGAACAGTTTCTCGGCTCTTTGCACAAAAAGAAAAACTAGAGAAGACGGGAAAAAAAGAAATCTGAATAGAAAAAGACAACGTCCTTTCAAAGAAGAAGATGTTAATGGAAAGAAAAATCCTCTTGTTCCTGGACAATTGTTCTGCCCATCCCCCCATCATTGATGTTTAGAAACATCAAACTTGTTTTCTTGCCCCCCAACACAACACAACGTCCGGAATCCAGCCAATGGGCCAAGGAGTAATCCAAAATTTCAAAAGTCCACTACTGGTCCCTGATGAACGCCAGGGTGACCATGGAATTAGATGCTGACGCTAGTGTGACAGCAGCAGAGGCAATCAAGCGAATCACTCTGGTTGATGCTATACACATCATGAGTAAAGCATGGAACAACGTCAAAGGAGAGACCATCAAGAATTGTTTTAGCAAAGCTGAATTCACCGAAATGCAGGAGGAACTAGAAGAAGTGATACAGACACCTCAAAATCTAATAGAAGAAGAATTTCAGACATATGTTGATATGGATAAGGACCTAACCAACTGTCGGGAGACATCTGACATAGACATTGTCAGACAGGTTAAAAATTTTAAAAAAACTAATGAGGAAGTATTTATTGAGCCATCGTCTAAAGAAGTCAAACAAATATTTTGAAGCATGTGGAAGGGATCCAGAAAAGAGTAGGAGATGATCTGAATTCTAAAAAGAAACAGTTGAAAATTCAAGACTTTTTCAAGCCATAAATCAATCATGAATGCCCACCCTCCCAAAACATCCCTATTTTTGTGTGTTTAATGTGTTTGATGTTGTCTACGTATAAAGTGTTACATTTTATTCAATTGTGTGAAATAAATATCTTTATACATGTACTGTATATGAATAAAACTTAACCCCCCCCCACACACACCCAAGCACCGGGCATTTAGGCGGTCACTACTGTACTCCAATAATGAGATTAACGGGAACAAACAATATCATTGAAGGAGTAACTCTTAAAAACACAATGAAATAAGATATGTATCACTACATACATTTAATGCTACTTGCAGGTAGATCTGCATGCATGTACCAGGGGGCTGTTTTCTAGTATTTGTGTTTTCATTATGAATTTCATTCTGATTTGTGAGTTTATAATACCTCGTGCTCGTCTCTCTATCCTTGCAATTAATGACTAGTGACAGTTTCCGTTCCCTCTTCACCCAGCAACCCAAGCCCGAATTTGTACTGTCCTATATGTGGAGTGCAATGGTGCTCTAAAATACGCTGTTTTGTGATTATTTTGTTTGGAAAGCTTTGTCTATACATGCTCATGTATGTGTCTATATCCTGAGGAATGTCATTAATTGAATTTTCATTAATTGTCTTCGTGTGTGAGATTGCTTTGTGGACTTTACTAAATATTTTGTTGATATTATTGAAAACTAACGCTTTCCTGTGTGCTTCATCAATAACTATTAGGCAATGTGTGCATGCCATTGTCTGTGTCATGATTATTTGCGTAAGGTCTGTATAAACCTTTTCTTGTAAGTATTTATGACAGTGGTTGCCAATAAAAAGAACGACTGTGATATGCCTTTGGTGTGATTCTGTGTTTGGTAAGAAAGGATGATGCAATGGGACCCAACCTAAGTGTGAGTTTTTCATGTTATTTGTGATAATTTATGCTCTGAGAATTTATGATTCTCTAGGGTGTGATCCATGCTAGATTTATTTGAAAAAATAAGAGGGGTCAGTAAAAATCGATTGGATAAGGGGAAATCGGTTAAAAATGATTCACACTCAAGGGAAACACATTCCATGCATACTTAACTCAGGCAAAAAAGGAAGACAGAATTAAGTGCGATAATCAATCTTTAAAATAAACTTATTTTCGTTAACTATGTCAGCGTAGTTTCTTAGCAATTAGATAAAATATAATGACCAAAGCAAAAGAAAACGAAAAATTTAAATACATATTAAAATGCTTTATCAGACAAGTCACAAATCCAAGAGAAATGACGTTTTCACAGAGAACAGACAAGACATTGATGCTATGCTAGAAACAAAGACTGAGACAATCGGTGTGAGAGAAGCGTTGTTATAGCGAGATAAAACGGTGCAATGTTTTTAAAAAAATCTTGGGGCGACCAGCTACCCAGGTATCCAGCTGATCATGCTTGACCCCTGACAGGTGAGCGCAAGTGGGCAATTAATGAGTTTTGCCAGCCACCACTAAGAAGGCTTAATTGCTACAGGAATGCGACGCTGTGTGGATTTTTTTTTTGGTGGTCACATCAGGCAATGCCCTTGATTCTACAATACGAAACGTTTCAGGGCACAATGCGCAGACAATAATCTATATCCAACTGAACCAAAGTACAAGTAGTAATTCTACAATATTCTTTAGTTATAACACACAGGACAGGCACATGAGTAAAAGAATTCATAATAGGGAGAGGGAAGAGGAACTTTTTCTCTTTGTTTGTCAACCTTACGAGAAGATGAATAGTTAAATGGCCATTGACTCACTTGAAAACGGCCACTTCATCAGCAACTGAATCTAGTCCAGTTTCGTGATTTATCTGGGGATATAAAAGAAGAACGATGGCAATCCTCAACCGGTGCATCATATTTACAATCCTGCAATTACACCAACTGTAGTGTTGTGAGCTTGTAATGACAACGACACTGGTTCAAGCCCATGGCTGGCACAGGTGGATTTTTTTTTTACAACATTGTACTCTTAGGAAAGGTACTTTACTCTTCTTTCATCACTTGACTCAAGTGTGAATGAGTACCCAGCTAGAGGTAGAGAAAGATCTTGTCAGTGTAAGTATGAAAAGCCTCACAGGTCTGTGTACTATATGCTCCCCCGGGAGTTAAGAAGGACTTTGAATGAAATGGCCTGCTGGGGGATAAATGATGTACAATCAGTGAGCCTGCACTTGTGTGGGGATACAGATTATAAATCCATCTTTATCTTTACACTGAAAAACAACCTCCCACTAGGCCCTGTCTTGAAGTGCCATAAAGCTTTGTACTCTAAAAGATCTTAAAATCAAATGTTTAAAAGAAACAAGGACTCTTGGAGGTATAAAAACAACCCTAAAACAAATGCCTAAAATTTAGAAGAAATCAAAGCAATCACAGAAAAGACTCACGTCTTCATTGAGCTGCTTGGTCAATCGGCTGTGAGCCATGGGCGAGATACACAGCTGGTGGATGACCTCCCTTTTCACCTGGTCTTTCTTCGTCACTCTTCCCACTCCGGGTATGAACCGTTCCCCTACAGGTGATAAAAGCAAGCTCATAATTTTCAGTACTTACATTTATTTTACCATTTTTAATCTCTTTGGGCAAAGAATGATAAGAATCCCTTGGACAGCAATGGAAACAAACCTTGAAGAAGTGAATTGAAACCAACCACCTATTTTGAATGCTCATTTAGAGACAAGACAGAAATCATAGCACATCACATTTATAGCATGTAATTGAATGTAAAATGAATGGCTTTTTCTTTTTATTGAAATTCACCCCATCCACCATACATGGTGGCCTCAGGATTAATTTAAAAGAAACAGCAAGACAACAGTGGGGTCGAAGAGTGAAAGAAAGAAGTAGAGCCTACCAGTAGCTCTCGTCAACTGCCCACTAATCAACGGCACCAGGGAAACAAGATGGGAAAAGAAGAAGAGGAAAAACAATGAGAAACAATTCTAGATGAACTGATGAATTAGATGGGAATGAAAAAACAACATCTAATTTATAACAAAAACGAAAGGACAGAATACCATGGAGGAGCATAATCACTAACGCCAACATGTAGGGGCAAATGACGAAGGTGATGATGTCTAACATTGAAAATACAGTTATGCCGCAAATTAAAATTAAATTTTAGATTAAACTGAGTAGAATTGTACCAGATGTTTTTGTCTTGTTATCTTTTGAGTAAAATCTGTGCGGTCCCCATGTACTACTTCACAAACGCTTAAGTAGAAAATCAGAAACGCACACGTCATTAGTTTCATAAGAGGATAATTTATAAAATGGCAATGCTGCCCTGCTTTTGGATTTTATTTCTTCTTTCATTCCATCGTGACCAATACTGAAAGAGTTCTTGTCAAACCTCTCACAAAAGTTGAAATATAATCAAAGATTTTTTTAAACGGACAGAATCGAAGAAAAAATGAACTCACCGAGAATAATAATGATGAGGGTCAAAAATTCCTCGGCAAGAGTGACTGTTTGTCTAACAGAGTCTTCCTGGCCTCCTGGTATGTCGTATTCAAGCCTGAAATATCAAAAATAAAAAGATGACCTTAAAACTAAAATAGACATAAATCAACTGAGATGGTTTGGGCATGTAAACAGAATGAATGACCAAAAGGTAGACCTTGGAGAAAGTGGGAAGAAGATAATTAAGAGGCATTAAAGCAAAGAAATTTAACTATTTTGGAAGGAAATAGAAAATGCCAGGACAGGGAAAGATCATTTCGGGCATCTGAACCCATACACCCGAAGGTAGAGTGTGAACTGATAAGGAAAGAAAGAAAGAAAGTATCAAAAATAAATGATGGGGTCATCTCAATAGTGTGCATATGTTCTCTTTCGTAAAAAACGAACAGAGAGATAATCCTAGGGAATAAAAGGAATTCATGCTTCCTGAAAAGTAAGAAAGTGATATGATGAAAACATATCACATTTACAGCCGTTAGAAACTTGGAATTCAAAGCCATCTGTTTTTGACATTTGTTCTCTGAATGACGTAATTGTGACTTAGGCACATTCTTGAAATGACACCTTCAAATGCCAAACTGGGTTAAGAACATTAATCTGTTCCTTTAATTAGTTATATCACCTAATCTTGTAATCCCACTCTGCTTCTTGAAATAGAAATGTGTGCAGTTAACTTAAGCTGCCCCTTTTTGACCCATGCATCTTTCACCATCCAAAGTTGTCTGCCTTAAAAGGTGCATTCAAATCAATAGAGTGTCAATCTGTGGTCGTAATTTGCCAAACCCTCAAGTTTGGAGAAAGTTCCCCCTGGTTGAGAACTGCTGTTTAAGCATTTTCTCTACAATTACTTCCTACACACGGGTTGAATTTCAAAGGCTATATACAGACTCAACAAGTCAGATGTATCAGTATCATGCTTGGCACTGACTGCCCTTGTGCTACATACAAAAAAATTCTATACTTTCCACAACAATGTTGCTCTTTTTAAACAAAAGATAAAAATAGAACTGGCATAAAATCACATCTGAAAAGCATGCATTCAGTCCAAACCAAACCAACAATAAAAAAAACCCTCCTGGGGAAACAAATTTTCAAAACAAATTGTTTCAAACTGAACATATTGTTTAAGCGACTTACTTTGCCCAGCTTAAAAGATTGAATTTGTTCAGTAATTGCAGCATGAAGTCATTCCCCGGAAGGAGAGATGCTCCAACCTGTAAGATAACATGTGTAACATGAGTGTAAACATGTGCATATTTCATCTTTGACAACAAACCCCTCCCCCCCCCCCCTTAATTGATGGACTAATGAAAATTCAGTTTATTCTTAAATTTGACTCGAGATTATCAAAATAAATGTATTATTCATTTTCAATTCTTTAGACAAGCATGAGGTAAATGAAAGCTGACATTCTTTTTTTAAATATGTAAACAAGCATTTTTTTATTGTTCTGTTGGCTAATGGCAAATCGAGACTTTGGATCCCACCTACATCAGTCAAAACTGAGCATGCTCGTTGCTATCCTAGAAAATTAACTCAAAAATATAATGTGAACATGGGAAAGTTCTATTCAAGCTCTGATTACTGAGTGCAAGTGTGCCAGTACCTTAATTTCACTATCAGCAAGCCCATAAAGAAAAATATGGCAAAATAAATAAAATCAAAGGAGAAAAACAAAGAGGTGAAAAAAGGAGACAGAGAAGGAGGAGGAAAAAGAAGACGAATATGACAGAGAAACCAACCTGAAGCATGATGATGTCTCTATCATACATTTCTTGACGACAACGAAGGTTGGAATAGAAGAAAACCTTTGAAGAAGACAAAATGATAATTTTTAAAATGCATGATGTACGCATATTTGGAAGTCCATAATTTCCAACACGATTTTCAATTGAATATTTCTTAGCACATCCTCTGGTATTGCTGCATGTTTCCAGACATGTATTGACGATGAATAAAATTTTCGTAATATGCAGCTAAGGTTTGTAACATCTCCTCCCCCTTCCCTCCTACACCTTTACAACAAATCCTTTCGTTATAACATTGTATTTGTTTTCTTTGAAAGAGGAATGTAATGTTACATCAAGTTCTTATTTAAAGTATCTTTAAAGTGGGGGTGGGGGGTCTGAAAAGGCAGTTTTACCGCAATTGGGACAAAACCTTTTTATTGCACTACTGGATGGAGCAGTTCATTCCCTTGACATTCATACTATAACAAAGGCTCAGTATCAATTCTTTCATTTCATACAATTTTTTTAGAACCCAACATATCGACTGTGTCATAAAAGCCGAATTTTGTCTAAACTATATCAAGTTGGTACTCATTTTAATTACCACAAAGTACACTATCTGAAGAAGCTACTTTTGGTGAATTATTATCAATATTATTTAAGATCGGCTGAATATTACGGGAAACATTCCGTGCACCTGTTATAAGAAAAATGCAATCCTGACAAGGGATCTGGAGCAGTTGAAATAGGGTCGGCATGTAGTATTTGATAGCCTCTCACGATTGTATGATGTTTCAAAGAATAATATATCAAAAAGCATTAAAATAGCGGAAAATTTGTTTTAAATGCGATTTTCTCAAAATGTTACTTTTTGACAGTGATATGCGATCTATTTTTTAAATTTATAGTCCGATTGCTACCAAATTTGGTATATAACATCTATGAAATAAATAAAAATTTCCTCCAGTAGCTTTTTTGATATCTCTTCAAAATTTTGCAAATTTTTGGTGATTAGATTTGCCAAAAATTGGAAAGGTTGCTACATGCATTTTCAAAAAATTCATAAAATGAAAACTGTTTCATTTATCCAAAAAAACTACTGGGTGAGCCTAGATATTGAACCAAATAACGTGTGCGCAAGTTATAGCCAATTTTGTTTTTAACTGAAAAAGCCTATTTGAAATGAAGTTGTTATTTTGGCAATGAAAATCAAGATGGCAATGGCAACCATATGATAAAAAATAAAAAATAATTAATATCTTTTCAGCTAATTTAGATATGTCAAGTACAATGGTAGTGGATCAAATAATTTTAAAAAACATGCTCAGGACCCGCTCCCACCCCCTTAAATGACTGGATGAATTTAATGAGTTAATTTGATTTGATTTACCCACATCCACAACTAAGGTGATCTCGGGTTTTTGGTAGGATTTTTAATTTTCCCCAGACTGCCCTGTAAACAGCCAAGGGATGTTTAACGTGCACAGAGTGTTGTGATCTGCCCACGGGACCTCCTTTTTTCATCATCTGTCAGACCTTGCCTCTGTACTACCGAGTCCCCCTAATAGATTGGGAGAATTCAACAAAAGAAAATAATCTCTATAGACAAATATTGGATCCCCAATCTTAAATCTCTCAAAGCTTTTCTCAAAGTCTCAGTCAGTAATCAACATGAGTGGCAATGGTCCCAATTTCAGAAATCATTGACATCCAGTCTCACCACCCTCTTTCAGAATTAACAAAATAAAGCAATGGGCTGGCGAGTTTGGGACCAAAAGGTTGATTTTCTGTACTTTGTATATTCGGGTAGAACAATCATTTATCTACAAGTTCATGGTAGAAAAATGTCCATATGACGTATAATTGTTTTTTAAGAAAATATTTTGTAGCCGAGGGTAGGTAAAAACAATCAAAATTTTGACGTAAATGACTCTAACACTGACTGAGAAGATGGCAGTAAAAACCCGTATATTGGCGGTTAATCGCCAAATGTGGCAACATCGAGGTGACATGATTCCTGCCAGGCATCGTTCGGCGCATCGATGTTTGATATAAGAGGCTTTGCGCGTCAGTGTGTATGTAAACACGTGCACGAGCATAGGATATAGAGGAAAAAAAACAAAAAACTGGTTATTTTGACATCCGTTTTCACAACAGTGCACATCTAAACCTAGATTTATAAACCTCTTTACAATAGTAACAATGCCAGAGACTGTCGAAAGAGTAAGGGGGCTGCTACAACAAGGGAAACTGTCTGAAGCGTTTGTTTTGTGTTATTTTCTTTTGACTTTTTTTACTTGCATTTTTCTCGAAATGTATTTTTCACACTAAAATTCTATCTCCTCCGCCATTTATCGAATAATTTGTATTATATTTGGCACACAGGTTCCTCTTGTCAATTTTAATAGAATGACGTCAGGTTTTTTATATATAAAAATGCTGTTTTTGTACATTCATGATATATAGTATTTTCAAAAATCAATATAAAAAAAAACCTGAACGTTATTCTTTAGATATTGAATGGAAAAGACGATCTGCACAAGTTTTGAGTGATTTCATTCATAACTAAGGGAGGAGATAGATTTTGAAAATTGGGTCAAAATCCAAGATGGCGGCCGTTTCTATGGCAACCAAGGATGCTAAAAACTTTTCAATAATATAGGATGACTGTATTTTGACAGTTACTCATGTACATACTAAAGCAAAAACCTAAACTCAAAAGCAATCTTTATTTGCGCTCATCATACTCTGTAGTCTAAAAGTGAATCCCAGTTACATAAATATGTTTTAAAGTAACAGATAATAATGATAATAATAATAATAATAATGATGATGATGATGATGATCATCATCATCATAAAAAAAATAACCACATTAATAATGACCAATCAAAATAATAAGAATAACAATACTAATAATAACACTCCTAATGATACTTATACTAATTACAATGACAACAAAAACAATAATAATAATAATAATAAAATAATAATAATAATAATAATAATTTTTTTAAAAATAAAATAATAATAATAATAATAATAATAATAACACCTTACACAAAATCAATAGTTAGAAAGGGTTTACCTGATTTTGCAAGCTGTATCCATTTCGTCTCCACATGCCTGCTTGAGTTTGTGCTAGAAGAACCTGGATTCTCAGTGCCGGCTCTATCAGGTCTCTCACATCCAGTGGTTCGGACATTGGAACATCCACACTCTGAGCCATCTCAGTTAGAGTCTAGTTAATACAATAGTGGAAAAGGACATGGTTATAATAATGACTCTGAGATTTCAAAGTTAAAAATGATAACATTAAAACAAAAATGTCCTATGTTATCAGCTAAATTGAATGTGGTTATCAAAAGAGCATAATATTTGTCATAACATCTTACGGGATTTTGGAGCTCTGGTGATGTGAAGCAAAGCCCATACTGTTCCAAATGTACATGCAAGGCTAGCATGAGAAGAGAAAAATGAGACAAGAACTTGAGATAAAAAGTTGTTACAAATTACAAATTCAGTTAAGATATTCTTTAAATTGTTTGTTGACCTCCATAAATCTAAGCTGAAATAGTGATTTCTTCTTGCTCTTCACAGTAACTGATTAACTCATTTCTTGAGCATTACTGTCAGCACGTATAATTTGGAATTTAACCAACAATTTTGATTTTAGAGTGTTAAAATTTAAATAACTTTTTATTTTTGCTGGCAGTTTGTAGATCTAAATGCCAACGCACATATTCTGAAACAACCTATTCAAACCAACGTTGTTTTGAATAGGTAAAATGTAGATTTATATCTAAATCTGTACAAAGAGAAATGCAATTTTTTTGTTAACCCTGAAAAAAGGGGGGGGGGGGGGATGAACACGTTGTGAATGAATCCAATCATACGATAAATGAAGATATTGAACAGCTGGAACATACCTGCCAGAAATCGTGTCAACGGGTAGTGGATGGAGACTGAATCAACTGCCACATCGTGTTTGATGACGTCACTGCTATTGGAGTTCACTGATGGAGATAGAATGAGGCAGAGTTGTCATATATACATTATGAAACGCTGATGAAGTGCACATTTTTATATAGTTATAGTAGCTCACTGCCAAAAACAAACACATTCACTCAACTCACATTCTCTGTCTGTCTGTTTGTCTCTCTGTTTATAACATACACACAGTGGTATCAACAATGTCACAATATTTAACTGACACAAAGTTTACAGTTGTGAACATGACAATATCTGTGATATTTGTATAGACAGCAGGAGAGATGAAAATACACCTTTACTCTCATTTAATTATGTTTTGGGTTTTTTTAGAAAAAATTGTTCCTTAATGTTTGATAGCTGAAGCCAGTAAGGGATCCTTAATGTCAATGCCCAACCTGAAAAATGGATAATGCTGCCAAATCTACAGGAATGTTATCTATTCTTATAATTTGTAGAACAGTTAAAGCCTGAAAAGTATACAATCCTACAAATCCTTCGGAAAAGATATCCATTACCACAGTCTGTGAAAGTGTTAAAAGTATCATTGATGAAAACAAATATAAGACTCACCACATATTGTGTCTCGGACAGTTGCTTCTCTGCAATTTGTAAGGGCAACCATTGTGGCCTTGTAGCCTTCCCACCAAAAGATATCTCTGTCAATGCACAGAAAGGAAGTCAATACATGTAATGCGCTGCACACAAGAAATACAATCTTAATCCTTCTTAGAAAGGACAACCTACATATGTTTAATTCTATTTTAAATACAAATATCAAACATAGTGTTAATATATTCGATTTAACCATTTGCTGTGATCTCGGGGGGGGGATAAAGAGGAAAGAGAGCAAGGTAAAAAAAATAAGTGAAAGGAAAAAAAGTGGAATCTAGCAGTAGCGTCTGCCAACTGCCTACTCAAGTTCAGTGAAGCGTGAAGTAGGAAAGTCTTAATTAAGAAAACAAAACAAAAATTAAAATGTATCAACAAAATTAAACAAAGACTGAAAAAAAGAAGAAAAAAAAGAAAATTAATTTGGAAGTCGGAAGAGGACTTACATCAGCGGCACACCAATCACAGAACAAGACCAGGATATCTTCCAACTTGATCTGCAAAGTGAAGGCTCCTTCCCACTCCGGTTCATACTCCAGGTGATGCGTTGTCTGGCGATTGACTTGATCCATGCCCTGATGATTAATACGTTGAATAATCATACTTTGGAAATGAGTGCATATGTTCATAGTTTGCTCCAATAGATTCTATTTGTTTGGTTGGGTGGGGTGTTCCCGTCCTTGTAAATTAAATAACATGAGAATGATTCAATAATAAAGGAAAAATTCAAAAGGAAATTTTGTCGACTCATTGAAATTTACCCCTTCCACAATGTATGATGATCTCATATGCGGTAATCTCAGGGTGAATTCAGAGAAAACAACAAAAATGAAAGATAAAGGAAAGAAATAGGGCCTACCCGTAGCCTTGACAATCACCCACCAATAGGAGGATTATTATTGTTTTTAAATTTTGATTTAATTTACCCTCATCCATAACAAAGGGGATCTCAGGGATTTTGGTAGGATTTTTAAGTTTGCCTGGACTGCCCTGTAAATTAAACTGCCAAAGGATCTTTAACGTGCACAGATAATGTGATCTGTACAGGACCTCCTTTTACAACCCGTCTCCGATAGGACTAGGGGTCAAACCACCTACCTGGACCAAGGGGGTAGATTTTGCTAAAAAACAAACTCGAGATAATATTCTAACAGCTGGCGGAGCTCGAACCTGCAACCTTTTGGTTGAGAGGCCGACACCCTGCCTCTTAACTATTGAGCAACACCCCCCCCCCCCCTCCCCAAATTTCCGTCTCTAGGTGAGGGTGAACATCCCAAGATCTACTTCCAGACCAGTCAAAATTCCCAGAACTGACCTGGATGAGGTGAGAACCCGTAGGAAAGCAGTAAGGCCGTTCAAAAAGTTATCTCGCAATGAGTCAGACCACTCCTCGAGTGAAGTGGCTTACACATCAAAGCATACCTGAAATGAAAGTCAGTTTTATTAAAAGCCAAGGTTTATCAATCACTCAGATATTGTGTTTTCAGAGCCACACCCGCATTACAGTATTATGATTTAAATCAAGAATGCTCAGAAACAATTGTGGATTCTAATTTATCTTTATAGTAAAGTTGGGTCTCTCAACCTTTGACTGCGATAAGCTCATAAACCACTTTATAGGCTACAGCAGACCTGCCACTCTAAATTTTTAAAAATCAGGACCTAGATGTAAAAAAATCAGGATTCTGGGGGAAAAAATCAGGATACATGAACGATTTCAGATACAGAGTCAGCCGGTCGCCTAATCTCGAACTTAATAATGATAAAATAAAGTCATTGCTGACGCTGTTTCTGCCTTTTCCCAAGCATAAATATCCATTATAAAATTTGAATTCTAGTACTAAATCAGCATTACAGTTGCCTCCTCCCCACTCATTGTTTACATACTGAAAGTGGAAGACACACTCCCTTTTCCTCTTTTCTCATCAGTGGTCACTTATCTTGCTAATCATTGCTATCATATTTTCACACAAACATGCCCATCCCACTCCTGCTAACCGGTCAGACGTACGTGCATGACATACCTGTCAATTATCACCCAACCTCTATTCTTCCTTGATAATTCAGCAGAATTAATTCGTGCCTTCACAGTTCATGTTCACACATTTTCACGTAAATTTAAATTGTTAAGCTGTTGATGACTCTATTTGGCAGGGCATTCCACTCGCAGATGGTTTGAGGGAAAAAGCTGTGTTTGTAAATGTTGGTCCGGGTATGTGGGTTGATGAATTTTTGCTGGTGATGATTTCTTGTTGGCCAGTATATTCATTGTTGCTTGAGAAAAATAAGTTGGGATTTTCACATGTGTCTGTGTTTATTGCAAATATGTATGAGGCGATGTTTTAGGCGGGTTTCAGAGAAGACCAGTTAAGTTCCTGTAATGCTTGAGTCACGCATCCTTGTTCTCTTGACCAGCATTTTTTTTATGCTGCCGTCTTCCTTGCATTTGCCTTTCACTTCATAAATTGGTGTTCTCCTCTCTAACACACACGCTCACATACATTTGCTATCGCACGAAACACATGAAAATGCTTTCTGTTTCTCTCTTTTTACACACGCAAACATTTCTCTCTCTCTCTCTCTCTGACACCCGTGTGATCGCACTTTGCTGCAGGGGGAGTCATATTGTTTAAAAGATTTTAATCTCAACTTGATTTAGATCTAATAGATCTACTTTATAGATCATCTAGACTTAGATCTAGATGTCCCTAATACTAGGGACGTTTAGATTTAGATTTAACAAGTAATTGAATATCAGGGAAGCCTTCTGCTTGATCAGTTTAAAATTTAGTAATCGTAGTAGGCCTCAATAACACGTAATCATATAACGATTTTTGAAGTCTCGAACAAGTACAGCACACAGTACTCTGAAGAATGGACAAAGAGAACAATATATTAGCGAAGAATCGATACACCATTACTCATAATAACATGAATCCTAGATAGGCACAACATCCGGCTATCGGCCGATTAAAAACAAAAATCGCACGCTGATTTACAGAACAATGCCGTCCAGGCAATGACTGCAGTTGTATTACGATGAAAAAAGGGGATGGGCTAACGGAAAATCGAAATTTTGCAAATTTTCACTAAAAAATCAGGATGATTCCAATTAAATCGGGATAAACGGCAGGTCTGGCTACAGGCAATATTAAGTACCACAATAAGATCAAGTTAGTACTCAATACTGAGATTAAGCAGGGTTTTTTTATTGTAATGACCTGTGATCGATGAATTAGATTCAGCAACAATAAAAAAGTTTCCTCGATCGGAGGCAAACAATTTGTTTCCAATGTTGTTTTGACCCAAAAGTAAATGCAATAAGAACCTAATGCAAGCTACTTTAAACCTACATGTGAAATGAGTGGTCCTGGATGCAGTGGTTCCTGGGTTTACCACGCTCAAAGTTTGAGAGAGTCAGCTTCATATGTAAATAATAAACTTAAGTGAATATAAAATCTAGATGTAGAGCCAAATTAACAGATGTGTGTAAAGGTTGTAAAAACATGCAAGTTCAAGTACAAATGATAACTAACACAAACGGAATCTCATAAAAAAAATATATGTAAGTTAATAAAAGCCTCACTTGAGATCATGAAGAGTGAAGACATATCTCTTGAATGTATTGCTCCTGTCATTACGGTCAAAGTAGAGCTTCCCGCGGTCTAGGATAAAGAATGGGAAGTACTCAAGGTTATTTACATGTATTCATGTTTGTTTTTGTTTCAAAGAAAATTACCCCATCCACCATATGCAGTGATGTCCAGGTGAACCGAGAGGAAACACAAAATGAAAAAAGAGGTGAGTTTTTCTCTCTTTTCTGCAGTTGCAATTTACCGTATCCACCATATGCGGTGATCTCAGGGTGAAGTAAGAGGACTCAGTGAAATAAAAGAAATAAATGTGAAGGAGTGAGAGAAAAAAAAAGGAGGACCTATCAAGAACACCTGCCAACTGCCAACAAGAAAGACACCAAAGAGTCAAAAGAAAGAAGTAGAAGCTACCAGTAGCACCTGTCAACTGCCTACACATGAACCCATTAATATTTCAAAATAACCTTTAGACAAGAGATAAATATCAATATGGTGTTCCTGGTCTTCATATCTGTGTCAGACCTTAGCTCCCAGCTACACCTGGTAGCCATTTTCACATCTAACTGGAATGAGAAGTAAAGTTATTAAGTTCATTCAAGGCCATGACATTAATGACAACCCATAAAGCCAGAGCGTGTCCCGACTTTTAACTCTTTCTTTGCTACCCATTTTGGCACTGATACAAATCCCACTTGCTTGGCCTTTTGAGGAAAATCAGTTAAAAACGGGTAGTTTTAAAAAAAACTTAAAAATAAAACTGCTTGACGCATCTTCATGAAATTTACATATATGTTAGCGGTCTTACCAACATGAAATTTTTTCAAATTATGTCATGTGACCTTGGTGGCCATCTTGGAAAGCTAATTAATATGCAAATTTGTGTGTTTTTCTACATTTTGACCCATATTCCCACCCAAAATGAAAATAAAAATTGTTTCAATGCTGAAAATTATTGATAAGTGTATGTAAATACACTACAAAAACATATGTGGTGTTTGCTCTTCATATATTGGTATTTTTCACTTTGAGTTGGTCAGTAAAAATATTGAAAAATATACAAAAACATGAACAAACAACGAGATGACTTACAAACAGGATTCATCTTTTCCTCTTCACTCAACTCAATATTCTTTAGGCCTGTCATTTTAGTGAAAGTGAAATTCATAAGCCATTCAAAAGGATTTCCAGTTTCCTCATCAACTAAAACATTCCAAAGCCATTCATTGTCACCACTATCACCAATACCAAGGCCCCTTCTGCCACGCCTTATTTCAACTCGGTCTAGATCTAGATTCTGGCTCACCAGTATCAGTATTAGGATCAAATTCGTCGTTGTCGGAGTAAAAATTGTCACCAGAATCAGAATCATGTCTGTATTCCTCATCTTCATCATCTGAATCCATTGTCACAATGTAAACAAAAGGTAATTACTGTGAAAAGTTGACAAAAACCCGATCTTGGAGGCTAAAACTTCTTTATAACCTCGATTAGCATCTAAGTCACAGCAGTTCAATAACAAGCTTGTACATTTTTTCTTTCGCATTTTTATCACGTCACATCTGTATGTCGCTTTCCGGCGTATCTCGCAATCCAGCGGTCATTACCGATCGACGCCTTTCGGCGTATGTAGCACTTAAAGGGTTAAAGCGTGAAGCGGAGCAAGAGATAATAATCACCTCCTGGACAGGACGCTAGTCTGAGGCAGGATTTTACTTCCAAGCAGCGCTTGTAACCATTGCGCCTGGGTCGAGTGGGAAAATGCGTCTTATGTGTCTTTCTAAGGAACACAACGTCGGACTCAGCTTTGCTAGGACTCAAACCCGAATCCTCATGATCTTAAGTCCGGCAGCCTAACCACTCAGTCATTAATGCCACAAAAATGGAATGAGCAAGAGCATGTTAACATTCCTTCCAAATGACACAATGTCATGTCTGGGGGAAAGCATGATTAAAAGCACTGGCTCCGTGTCTTTTGTCTCCAGCTGTCTATCACTGGAGAGCAGAGACGAAGACGTCTGTGAACTCCCCCAAAGTATTCTCATGGATTTCAAAAGGAAAACATCTTCAAACCAAGCAGTCGTTTTCGCTTGCAGGCATACATGTGTATTATATACGGTCAATAGCTTGGAACAATTAGAACTCAATGGATTTTATGAAATGAGCCTGCAATGCAGGTAGCTAGATCTGAAACCTTCAAAGGCTTTCCAAAGAGACAGGCGGGTGCTGGCCAAATTTGTTTGCGTTACTCACCGTTCTTCTTGCGTTCACAAACTGAAAGAAAGGTCTCAACAATCACAGTAAGGAGATCATGAGTAGCGATCAACATCCTAGCCTGATTTAGAAAGAGATATAAACATCAAAATAAAAAAACACCAATTGAGTAAACTGATATTAAGAGCAAATAATAAAGAATTTAGAATTAAGAAAAGTACAAGCTATGAGAGAAGCACTTAAAGCATTTAGTCTAAAACCGTCTTACCACTGATCAAGTGATGAAAGTGAATAAAATAAATAGTGAATAGAGCACAATTACCTGCCAATCATTGATAAACTAGAATTCCACTGTTCAAAAGCCCATAAAGGAACCATAATCCCCTTGCATATCAAGTTGTTTTCAGTCATTGAAATAAAATATATACATTTTATTGAATGGAGATGTTTAAAATATGAAAGATATTTTAAAATGCATGATCATACTCACTCGTTAACATTTTAAAAATAAGGTAATAATGTTCATTCTCCTTGAATTTCTTCTTATCATCCTCCCCCCCCTTTTCTCCCACCTTATTCAATCAAAAATACAAATGAAAATTCACAAGAAAATACAAACAATTCAAAAACAAAAAGTCCAGAACACCTAATTAAAAACAAATTATTGACAAAATAAATAAAGTACCATAGGTAAATCTTTTTTTTTTTTAATTAAAAAAAAAAACCTGGAGAAAAAAAAAAAAAAAATCTAATTCTCTTTACAATATAACACATTTCAGTTTTAAGCATTATTGAATACAATACAGCTAACATTTGACATGTGAGACAATGTAAGGAGACAACACAGAAAAATACAGGACGGGAGAAGAGACAAATCATGGAGTAAACAGAATAGACATATAATATACACTGTTTAATTACATAAATATAGCACATCATATAACAAAAAAATCAATCAAAAATCAAATCTGCCGAGCCAAGCCTTGCTTTCATATCAGGTCAGTTTCTAATACACGCCATCAATGCAATGGCCTATCTCTTCTATTTACTTACATGGGTAAAATGCAAAAAAAACCATAAAAACAATCAAAATGTGTTAAAGGTCACAATAAAATCAAAGGAGGGTAGTTATTAAAATACACACACACACACACACACACACACGACTCACTCCTTGACAAGAGGTTAAAAAAACATACCAAAGAAGGAGTACCAAACAGCTGCAGGGAGAGGCGTGTTATGGACAGGGAACGGAAGTGGTCGTCTTGGAAGAAGTCTTTGATCAGACGAGAATACCACTAAGAAGACGGACGAAAAAAAGAAAGCAAAACACAAAAATCCTGAAAATAAAACTCAGAAATTTGAACATGGTCTCAGATACACTGACATAGGCTTTATTTTCGTGCAAGACTTCAAGACCTATGCTGGCTCTTATGAAATAAAGATGGTGAACAAGAACAAAACAAGAATACTGTTAGAAAAAACTCAAGAAACGACAGCCCCCTCCCATCCCTATGTCCTGTGTTAGAGAGGAGAGTTTTGTTTTGGTCATTAGAATAGGACTGAAACCATTGACATAGATGACAGCTGTTAGCTGTTTTTAAGTTTTCCCTGTCACAAAATTGTCATCTATGTCCATGGTCTATGGGAATGGGTATAAAGTCAACCACTTTAAAGCAAACACATCAAAAAGAAAAACAAAGCAACAACAAAAAATTCATCCAGGTAATGGGAAAGCGAGGAAAAACAAGAACGAACAATACTGTCAGGTGAAGAAATTAGACTGCATTACATTTTGCAGCCCGCCCTCCACGAATCTCCTGTTGCCTTGCAGGTCGGTCTTTGCGGACCAAAGGCTAAGGGAGTTAACCCCGACAGAAAGCAACTTGCTGCCTTGCAGGCCGGGATTGACTGACCAAAAGCTAAGGGAGTTAACCCTGACAGAAAATAACAACCTGCTGCCTTGCAGGCTGGTCTTGAATGATCAAAGGCTAAGGGAGTTAACCCTGACAGAAAATACAAAGGCCTGGTAGGGAGCCTCAAGGTGGCAGCCCCTCATCTCCCTAGGGTACATTGGGCTAATCCCCTGCTTATCCAAAATCAAACTGATTCAGAGAAATAAATACAATATACCCGGCTTGACCTTTCAACGACGAAAATGGAAACGAACACGGACTGTGATTTTAAAAAAAATTCAAAGTAGATATTTTGGCCATTACAGAAACAAAGAAAAAAGCACCAGGATTACAAAGGTAGGACCAAATAATATTTTAATCTTCTCAGGAGTAGACGTCAAAGATAAAGCTAGAGCAGGAGTAGGCCTCATAGTGCATAAAAGGCTACTAAAAAGTTGAAAATTTATAAGCCCACGGCTATTAGGAGGTAAATATTAAACCAAAAGGAAGAGAAATTAAATTATTAATAGCTTATGGACCAAACAAAGACCCCACTAAAGAAAAAAAAGATATCTTTGAAAACGATTTACAAATAGCTGCAGAGAATCTTAAACACAAACAGGAACTAATGGTTTTAGGAGATTTAAACGCTAGAGTAGGCAACAATATAGAAATGCCAGGAGGAGTAATAGGTAAAGAAGGAGAGACAACAACTTCTCCAAATAGAGAGACTAATAGATTTTTGCCTAAGAATAACATGAAAATAGCAAACACCTTTTTCCTCACAAAGATATCCACAAATGTACAAGAGTAAATGAAGACCGGCGTGAAAAATCAATGATAGACTACATAATAGTTAGCAGCTCCCTTTTTTACAGTACATTGGATGCAAGAGTAAACAAAGGAACAGAAATATTTAGTGATCATCACCTAGTGATTGCCAAAATAAGATTACTGACTGAAGAAAACAAATACATGAGCAAAGAGAAGAAAGCTACTAAACTCAAAATAAAGGAACTAAATAATAAACCAATAGTAAAACAGATATACCAATCTAGGATAAAAGATTTATCACTGAAAGGCAGATGAATCTGAATGATAGCACAATAGAAGAAAAGTGGCAAATGTATAAAGAAACACTCCTCGGTTGTACTGAAGAGGTTTGTGGTAGGGAAACAAATTAAAGGACATAGGAAAAGAACACATGGTGAAATGAGAATGTCAAGACTAAGATCAAAGAAAAAAGGAAGAAATACTTGCAAACACAGAGACGAGAGGAAAGGATAGAATACATGAATAAAAGAACTATCGCCAAAGAGGAAGAGAGGAAAGCAAAACAGGAACAATGGGAAGAGTTTAGACAAAGACTTCAAGAAAGCTATCAAGGGTCTTTGTTTGCAAGTATTTCTTCCAGGCATCCTTCTTTTCTTTGATCTTAGTCTTGACATTCTCATTCCACCATGCTGTTATTTTCCTATCTCCTTTAATTTGTTTCCTACCACAGACCTCTTCAGTACAACCGAGGAGTGTTTCTTTATACATTTGCCACTTTTCTTCTATTGTGCTATCATTCAGATCCATCTGCCTTTCACTGATAAATCTTTTTAAAAGCTGTGAAAGTTGGGAGTGATGGATCGTTAGTTCAAGAGAATTGTATGCAAAAACAAACAGTTATTCAATCTCCTCTGTACCTCTGGGATACTATCACAGTGGACAAAGACTTAAATGATAAAAAACAGGCAAGATGAATGAAATTCAGGCAATACCACTGAGAGCAAATGAAGTTTCATATCGAAATTTGAAATGCTATATAGTTTAAGAAAGTAGAGACAAAAGTAAAAATAAATAAATAGAAGAGCATCTTTACTCATTCAAACTTTCATACATATTGGAGAAATAATTTGATCCTTATAAATGTCTGAAATCTCATGACATGAGTGTGATAGAATATAAGTCTCCAGAAATTATCAATTCTTGTGTACATCGTCCACTACTAAAGAACCGAATACATTTTCCCCAATGATACAAAAAAGATCAAATGAGAGATTTTGATTGAAACTGCTGTCAACCAGGGAGGTGACAGTTGAAAAGAAGTAGTCAAAACTTTTTAATTCAGACATTTGCTAGGGGGAAAAATTGATGAAATAATGATTTTAATTAAAGAAGGTGCCACTCCCTTAAACAAAATAACACAACGATTCAATTTTAGCTAGGTCAAAGGAATCATCCCATCGCAACATCATAAACTTTATATTTTTGTAGTGATACGGCCGGAGGAATAAGTCCTAGAACATCCTGTAAGAAAACTTTCTTTTCCTCAATATCCTCAAAAAGATTGAGGACACAGGAAATCAAGGAACATTCTTCCAACGTTATGTTGAAAGAAGCTGAATCTTTGACATACCAATGAATCCCCCCAGTTAACAAGCAAGGTAGAATACATGTAGACCTCCAGGTAAGGACCGATCATTCTTGACAATTGTATATTCAGGTCTGTGTGAAAATCAAAGCAACTAACCTTGGAAAAGCACTTTTCACAACAATATGAAATTAGCAATGCTTTACAAAACAGAAACTTGGGGAAATATTGACACAAATGTGAGGAGAACTGCAAACTTTTATAAAAGAGGAGTTTCAGATGCGTTCTTTGAGTTTGTTGACCAAAAACCAATCAGGCATGAAAAACAGTGGTGAATGTGCAAGCATGAACAGAGGGTGAACTTCAAACCAGGATGTGGAGATTTGTTTCATTGAAATTTACCGTCCACCATACACAATGATCTCAGGGTGATTAAGAGGAAGCAAAAAGATGAAAGTTAAGTGAAAGAGTGAAAGGAAAGAAATAAAATGTACCAGCAGCTCCGAACAACCGCCTAACTAAGGAAGATGAATCAGTCATGTGACAATAATCTTGAACGTCAACCACAAGGCAAGTCCTTGGAATGTCCAAGGAAAGAGGAAGCACACAGACCAAGGAAATCATGGAAATCAATTGTATAGGGAGAAGCTTGTGTTCTGTTTTATAGTCTTTATTCCAATTTACCCCTCCCACCATATGCGGTGATCTCAGGGTGAATTGAGAGGAAATAGAGAGTTGAAAAAAAATGTGAAAGAGCAAAAGGAAAGAAGTAAGACCTACCAGCGCGTCCCACGAAACGCCAACATAGGGAGAAGAAAAGGGCAGGTGGAGATGTAGAAACGAAGAGCCAAAAACTGGTGACAGTAGATAGTTCTTGACCGTGACCTATGCTTTTACTATGGATGGACTAAAAGGCATGAGTGATGAGAATGCCTTACATCACCAGGAAATGGCAAGTGACGAAACCACAAAAAGAGGCTGTAAGTGCTGACTATTCGAGGGAAGGATGTCATTCATCAACTTACGTTTAGGTAACACTACTACTGAAGAGAAAGAAAAAAAGGAGGTAGCACACCATGGCAACATATAAATGACAATATTTCCAGCAATAGCCATGTTATCTATTGAGTTAGAAAGGATGAAGTATGGTCTGTCATCTGTGGAGACAAAAACATTTCTTCAGGACGTCAGTCTGAGGGTTTTGCAGACCAAGAAAGTTGTAAAACAATGTTAAATCAATCAACTGGGAACAAACGGGCAAGCGAATTGAACAATCAAAAGCCGCAGATATGAAAGCAAGGCTGTATGGCTTGAATAACGGCTAGAGCCGCCATGTTCTTCAGTATGGCCAACTAGAGAGAGCACCTACCAAGCTGGGCACAGTAAAAATTTGTACTGACAGGCTGGGCATGGAGACGTCATGATCATGATCATCCTGACTGAACTCTCGCATCATCAATGGATAACACTGTGGGAAAACCCCGCTTTGGTATGTTAACTCATGCAAACAAAAAGGTTATAATGAAATTTACAAGAAGAAACATGTTTTCAAACTGGCGGAATTTAAAACAGACCATTTCTCTTGCATTCTAAAACCAATACAATATCATTCCCACAACTTAAAATGAATCGTATTATGTTTCGAGACAAAACAGAATCACAGAGGAATGGCACATTGCTGACCACTTTATATTCCACAAGAGAAATGATGATCTATGTTAATAGAATGTGATAAGTATAAAATCAAATCAGTATTATGAGTTACGAAAATTTAAAAACTGTCACCATATTGAGATTAGGAGCCATCATTTAATAATATTAGAGAAGGGCTGATAAGTAAAGCACATTCCTGAATAACTCAAAAAATGTTTAAGAGAATGACTCGTGTTATTGATCAAATTAAAGGGCAGCCAATGCTCTTTACAGTCATCTAGCTGTTTCAAGATGTTACCTCATTTCCTACCGACACACGTACAGAGAAAACACCAAGTGTAATGATCGCGTCGACATTCAATTGGAAAAGTCATGTTAGTGGTGTTTTGGGACTGTTGGGGTATTACGCATACAGAATTTCTGGAAATAGGCAATACCATTGACTTGTGTCAAGACATTGAAACACTGATGAAGCTTCATGCATGATTGCGCCGTGTTCGTCCGTTGAATGATCCTTTCCTCCATCATGACAACGCTCGTCCACAAAACAGTCAACAAATGCGAGATGTTTTGCAGCATCTGAACTTTCACACGATTCCCACATTCCTCGTACAGCCATGATCTTGCCCTTTCATAATTTGTTTCTTTTTCCAAACTTAAAGAAACATCTCAAACGACATCATATCAACAACAACTGTGAAATTGAGGCAGCTGTGTGCTCCTCGTCCAGAAGAAAGACTCCCAAATTTTTCGCCTACTTGTACATCGTTGGGGTGTGGGTGTCGAAAAACATGGGGACTGTTAAAAAATAAAGCTTTTACTTGGAGCCAATATCATGAGCTTTAATTTGAGATACGACACAAGTAATTCCATTCATCACTCTTGGAGATATCAATGACGGTGCATTACTTTTCAGCCGCCTCACGTAGTTCTCTTTTGTAAAATATATATATATATATCATTATCTGTCAGGTTTTACTTCTCTCCCTGTAGATTTTGCACCCACTTACCCTAGGTATTATTTTACCACAAAAATATGCCATATTTAAAGGTTATCACTAGGTTAAGACATCAATACATGCTTTTACTTCCCAAATACAAAGTTCTGAAAACTACACTTAGCAGCCTCCTCTACTTTACCAACACTTACTTCTCTTGAAACATATTTTTAGAAAGAGCAGGGGGAAACATTTCCACTAAAATCTTACTGCTCTCTAAATAGATATAGCAGTTTTTTTATATTTCAAATAACATGATGACAGCACAACATGATCAATCATATTCTTTCTCATAGTTTCAATAGCAAATAAATGAAGATTACCAAATTTTAAAAATTTACTATTTTCGTTTATAGGTCAATCTTAGGAAAGAGATCATATTACCTGCCAAAAAAAAGGAAAAAAAGGGTGAGCTCCAACGGAGAGATTATGACAAAATAATACATGTACTATACAGTAACTCATCATTGAGAGACTGTCACTCACTAAATCTTGATTGATTTTGATTTCCCCCACATCCACAACTAAGGTAGCATTTCTAGTAGGATTTTTTTAAACTTTGCCGGATTGCCCAGTAGAAAGCCAAGGAATCTGTAACACACAAAGTGTTGTAATCTGGAATGTATGAACTCACGACCGAGTCACCCTACAAAATCTTGACTTGTAAAGCAAGTTGTGTTATGTCTTTCTCTTTTCTGATTTCTTTTTAATGACTTGTGAGATAATACAGACCTGTAAAAGTTGAAAAAAACAGCCTTCAATGTAACTTGTGATATCATTTTTACATCTAAATAAATTTAATGGTAGAATGGGGAAGAAAAGAAAATAGCATTACCTTGGTGAATATAACAGAAAATTGTTTCTTGGAGGGAGGATCCTTCAGGACACTGAAAAGAATGGTGGCTTTTGTAAATTCAAACCCGGAAAGATTACAAAACAATGTTCAATAAAAGTCATTAACCAGCTTATAGCTATACCGAAAAAAAAGTGAGTATGATTGTTTGGGGGAAAAAAACACATGAACAGATGACAATCACAGGCAAGTAGAGAAAAACATTGTACTGACATAAAGAAATTCTATCCACTTTTCATTTGACCTTTCTTACAGTCTTATACTATTTCCGTAAAAATTCTTTAAACATTGATAAATAGAACTTAGCAAAATTGTTTGTTGGCTCATTAGACGTTTTGGCTAGTCTAAAAATTACATGACGCGTCGTAATGTACTTTCATTATCAATTATGGGCATTGAATTAATGTTTCCTGCTTTCGTCCTGTTTCTTTGAATGCAGTTTTCATTCTTTTAGAGTTTATTTCCGTCGATTTTATTCCACTGTGGCTTCTTGTACTCAGTTTAACACGTTTGTGTTGTCTCCTCACTAAAATTAAATTATCTTTCGCACCTTATTACATTTTTTTTTCTACAGTTACAGTTGGATAACATAAAGTATTTACCATGACATCAGGAGCTGATGACTCTGAACTCGGGCAACTGTTTGAAGGAGAAGAAAAATACAAATTCCAAATTAATCAAGGGACACGGTCACTGTATTCGAATGCCTGTAGCTCCATTCCTAATTGAGATTTTTTAAATTTTTATCTTAACTGCATTGTGCACAAAAATGGTTGTCAGGTAACAAATGGAAATTGTTCTTTATTTAATAGGCAAAGCATTTTGTCCAATTCCACACAAATAGCTTCACAATAAATAATACATGAAATTCTTAATTAATAAGGAATAAAAATGAAATGTGGAGCAGCTTCCAGGACATAGTAGATGATGAGATAGTAACTGAAAGTAGTAGACATTATTTCAATTGTGTAGTAGAGCAAATTTCTCCCATCTTTGTAGCTGTACACGCCTCACCTTTCCACAGCTTAGTATCAGCCTGGATGAACAGTTCCAGCACTGAAAAGGCCTGAGCACTTCCAGGTATTGGTTCCATCAGCACTTGACAAAGTTCTTTTCGAATGGAACCTTCCAGGGATAAATAAATAAAATTGTTGGGTTTTTTTCAATCCACAAATTATTATTCTGCACAAAACACTTTGAAATTCAAAATGCATGACTAAGTGTAAAAATTCTCCGTTATACAAATTCTGTGATCAGTCTCAAATACTTGGGTTTCAAGCCATTTTTTCAAAGCTTCCATTCCACACTTTTGATGCGTTGTGTTTTTTTCTTCCTTACATAATTTATTTATACTGAGCAATGAATGCTATTGTATTTTAACAATGCGGTATGGGATAGTGGGAGAATAGAGAGGGGTGTGCAACAGAGTGACAGTTCCATCCAGTTCCTTCAAGGCCATTGCAACCCATAGAGCTGTAGCTTATCCCGGTTTCTCTTGGACAGGACATGTGTCTGATGCAGGTTTTTACTCCCAAACTAGTGCTTGTACCAATTTGAACCTGGGTCAAGTGGGGAAAATATGTGTAATGCGTCTTTGCCATGGAACACAACGTTGGAGTGTCTTTCGTAAGGAACACTTCATCGGAATAGAGTGATAAGAGGTGCTAATTTATACAAAGATACTTTCGCTTTTGACAGACAACCCGAGTTTAATTTTCTTCATTCTTCAGTTTCCTTGATTTAATTTAAAATCAAAACAGGAATGGGAATCTTTAGAAACAGGTTCGTTCTTCAGATGTCCACCTTTCCACCATTATACACCTACTTGTTTTGTCACTGACTGACTGTAGCCAGCCCAGAATCTTCAGGGCAAAAAGCTGGTGAGCAACAATGTCTCTTATCATCACTTCAACCTTGAGAGATTTAAGATCTTGGCGAGATGTTTGGTGCTGTGGATCAAACAAGATGTCGTATAGTTAAATTCACAAAGACTCTCTCCAAAACTGTATGAAATGTAAAGAACATTTCTATAATTTATGATTTTCCCCCTTACCACTAAAATATATAAAAGGCATCTTAGTTCTGATTTGGTTCATGTCCATGTTGAGTTTAAGGGGAGGATTTCAACAATATAAAAAGTTGGTATCCTGAACATAAAATTATTATATAAGAACAGTATCAAAAGCCTCGTTCAAACAAAAAATAATTCAGACTAACCAAGAAAAAATAACAATGTTTGTGAAATTTTAAAACAACCCAAACCACTTGAAAATAAAAGGGCAATAAGAATAACGATATAGAAACACATTAGTATTGGTTTCTTGAGAGACACAATGTGAATTAATAATGTAGTCAAATTTTCTAGTAATCACATTTACCTCAATGATGCGCTTGACATTGTCGCATTCCTCTTGAGATGCTGCCTTGACACAACTACGGCCCTTTAGGAGGCAAAGGAAAATAGAGATAAAAAGAAGTTTCATCGAAGATACAAGATACATGCAGGAAAGACAAAATCTATTGCATTTTTCACATACAAAGGTAAATTGTGAAATAACTAGCCGAAAAAATAAATGTTTTCAAATCTTTTAATTCCTTATCAACTAATTGTGCCTCGAACATTTTTATGTTACAAAAAAGACTGCTCAGAATTATTATCAAAGAAATGGCCGGGAATAAAACACTTGAATAGCAGGGAATAACAGAGAAAAAAAGGACAATGAAAAGGTGACTTGAAAATCAGAGGTGTGCCGTAAAAACTTTCTATCTCATTCATTATTCTTTTTAGCATTTTTATTCATATTATACACTGCTTTATTAAATATTTGAAGCCATTGTAAACTAAAACAAAATTCCTAGAAAGGACCAAGTTAACTTGAATTTGACTAATTACCTCTCTATCAACAATGGTAGCATAATCCAGGGCCTCCCTTTGAGTGCAATCAACAGCCCTCTGAAGAGTCTTGATGACCTAGAATTATTGAAAGAAGAAAAAAAGATGAAATAAAAAAAAAAAAAGATTTCCTTTTTCAGAGAATGTACATACTCTTGAAACCAGTAAAAAGTTTTCTTTCAAGAGATATGGGCCTGTGTGCGTATTTGTGTGTGTGTGAAAGAGAGAGAGAGAGAGAGAGAGAGAGAGAGAGAGAGAGAGAGAGAGAGAGAGAGAGAGAGAGACAGAGAGAGACAGACAGACAGACAGACAGAGAGAGAGAGAGACAGAGACAGACAGACAGACAGACAGACAGACAGACAGACAGAGAGAGAGAGACAGAGACAGACAGACAGACAGACAGACAGAGAGAAAGAGACTGAGACAGAGAGAGGTACAAATAAATATAATAACAAAACAGATACATAGGTGAAGAAAATAGATGTATTCCTTCATTCTGGTACACTAATGTTGCCATTCTCTCTTTCACAATATGATGTAAGAAGTCCTCTGTACAAAGACCCTTTCAATCTTTTGGCTAAGCGAGAGAAAAAAAGAAAAGAACAAAAGGACTCGGCTACCTATTGATTAATTTCATGTCTAATCCCATTTCCAAAGTCTAGCTGACCTACCTGATCATAAGTGTGCGCTTCATCATTGTACAGCATGCACATAAAGGGTTTATTGGCGCATGGTTTGTGCTCAAGACCAAATGGCAGAGACCCATTTTTTGCCCATGTGAGAAGTGATACCGAATACTTCAGCAAGCAGCGGAACATGGCTGTGAATGTCTCTTGCATGCTAGGTGAAAGGTTCGGTCCCTCACCCTGTAACAGAGATTTAATTAAAAATTTGAGAATCATTACATGCACAAACAAATCGACACAACAACAAAATAAAATCACAGCAATATATTCAGTATTCTTTCAAACTAGTACTTCTTACCATAGAAGGAAATTAAAACATCAATCTAATCCCTTTCATCTTTACAAGTTTTGACTGAAAAAAACCATTATCAGGACGATTATTTTGGTGGGAGCAAAATAGTCGTGGCGTTGATGGCCATGTGGTTAAGCTGCCGGACTGGGGATTATGAGGTTCCCAGTTCAATCTAGAAAAAAGCTAGGTCGGAAGTTGTGTTCCTTGGGGAAAGACACTTAACACACATTTTTTCCCCCACTCCACCCAGGTGCAAATGGGTTCAAGCAATAGCTTGGGAGTAGGAGTAAAAACCTGCATCAGACTAGCATCCTGGTCAGGAGGTGATTATTATCATCTGTTATGCTAAGTGCTATTGAAACTGGGATAAGCTCCGGATCTATGGGCCGTAATGGCCTTGAAGGAACTTTAAAAAACCCAATAGTCACAGCTTTGCTAAATTGAAGCTCACAACCCTTATCAGAGCTCGGCAAACTAGAAGCTATAAAGAAAGAAAGTATAAATTTCTAACAATGCTTTTCTTTTAAATTTTGAACAATGTCAAACAGTGAAAACAGTTATCATTCAAACATTGATTGTCACAATTACAATAGACTTCTTTTTAAAATAATAAGGGCCAGCACATTCTTTTTTTGGAATTAATCTATTATGTTTGCAAAAAAATTAATCTGTCGTCAGACGACCATAAGATGTCGCTAAGATGGAAGCATTCCGTCATCGAGCACTCACAGGAGTGTTTTGTCAATGAAATAGAACTTTATAACACTATATCACAACTGAAAAGATGTGCTACCTTCGAAGCAGAAATGATCTTGAGTTAATTCTATCTTCATGACAGTACTCAGGTCAATCGATAATCCAAAGATCAATCTGGACGACATCTTTTTGAGTACAGAAAATGCTACTAAGCTGAATTAAAGCAGTCAAAAGAAATAGAAAAAGGTGAGGAGAAAATATGTGTCTCACAGTACAACTTCAAAAGCCTTTCCTATTTTATCAAACATGAGCTTTGTGAGATATCTGCTCTTGATTCAAATAAAATGGAAAAAAAAATACAGATAATGTATTAATGTTTCTGTACCCAATCTTGAAAACCAGATCTGCGACAAAATTGAATAAAGCATTGAGAGTGTTTTACTCAGACTCAGTACAAACCTCATACTCCTTTCTGGGCTTGTGAATATTGCAGTAAGGTTCTGACTTCCATGCTTCTGTGTCCCCACAGTCACAATACCCACCTCCACCAGATGTGCTCATCTAGAATGAAATAAAAAGTTATGGGAAAATTAGAAGTCACATTTTCTGTGTTACTGATGTTTTCTCTCTTACATTATCATGCCTGAGAATCCTTTTTGAAAATGTTCAGCCCACTAAGAGGCCAATTTTTTTCCTCAAAAGGACAAATAGTCTGCTTAACTCAATAATGCACTTAAACGAAAGTTAAAATTCAGCTTGGCAATGCCGCATTTCGCTCTGTCTGGAACAATGTACATCGTGTTATAGAGCTAGAATCTCTGCTAGATCTTGCCAAGCCATCGTCAGGCTCTTTGATGGTCACCTATCAGATGAACAAGGCAATTAACTGCTCCAGTTTGCATCAGCATGCGACACCTGCAGACCAGTCGCTGTCATCGGAATATCTTGATCACATCAAAGACACCACCATAACTGATGCAAATTAAAAGCATTTTTTCATTGGTGATAAAGGACTGATAATGGTCTGGACAAAAACTGATGCAGCTGCTACTTACTTTTGTGATCAGTAGGAAAAGTGAAGAGAAATAACACCTTGAAGAAATGTACACGGTTTCATTCTTCCTTCTCTTTCTTATAAAACTATGTCCTCTTCCTTACTGTTTTAATTTTAAGCTCTAGGCTTACCGACATGACCGTTTAGCGTTGTGTAATGATCATCATGGCTAAAAAGGTCATTTTTGTTGCCTCTTAGATGGCAGTACTGTAATATATGTAATCTATTCACAGTGGGACTCATGATTAGAATAAATTTCCTTCTCTTTTTTCATGTCTGTAAAGCTCCTGGTTTTGGAGAACCAATACAGTTACATTTTAAGCATTCTACCAAAAAAAAAGCAGAAAAAATGAGGAACAATACATGAAAGTTCAACAATGGAAGGATGTTTTGAAAAAATAAAAGTAAATAATTACCCTATATCGGTGATTCTTATGGGGGCTTTTCTGAAAGCATGAATTGCACAAACACAAGTCGGGTCATAAGCGCAGTCTCTGTTTGATAGAAAAAGAACATAAATGTGGCATTGTCCAAAATACAGTTTACATTATAATGAAAGCAATACTTGAGACTTATGACATTCAACAACATTAATAACTGCCTAAGAATACATTTTGTGGCATCATGGTTGAGTGGTTAAGCTGCCAGACTGGGGATCATGAGGTTCCGGGTTCGAGTCCTAGTAAAGCTAGGCCCGACGCTGTGTTCCTTTGAGAAAGACATGGATACACGCACTAACTTGGGAGTAAAACTCGGCATCAGACTAGCATCCTGTCCAGGAGGTGATTATGATTTTATTAACCGTTCCGCTCTATGCTATAGAAACTGGGATAAGCTCAGGCTCTATGGGCCATAATGGCCATGAAGGAACTTTACTTTATGACATTCAACTACATTAGTAGCAGTTTAAGAATACATCACCTTACAGCACAAGCCATCAACCAGCACGTATTCACAAGACTGTGTTCAAAATAAATTAGCCCCTTAAAAACAAGCCCAGATCGGCTAACAACACACGATTTTAACACAGATCGGCTAACAACACACGATTTTAACAGACACCTTACTCGGCTCCACGACAAACGGTACATCCTAGCATGGGCTGTCAAAAGGAAAGTAACTCCACTTGCCAGACAACAGGGTGTCCCAATGCACCATGTTTTGCATTGGCAATAAGAAACAATGATCTAAAATCATTGCTCAAAGTATGTTGCGAAAACAATTGAGGTTTTAAATAAAAGTTAATAGTCATCAATCAAATGAAAAAAGTGGGTCCAACCAATGTGGTGTTGGTGAATAAGGAATCTTTCATTAGTTTTTTGTATGCTTGTCATAGTCAAAAGGAAGAAATGAATGGCCCTTGGCATCAACTACATAAAGTTCAGTCCGCTTACCAGCGGTTTTCAATCAATCAATAAACAGCTTGTTAAAGTTAAACTGAATTTTAAAACAAAATAGCTCAAGCCACAAAGAAATGAAATAAAATTGTAAATATTCATACTTTACCTGCATGAATAAGTTGGCTCTCCATTTTTGAAATTATGCCCACACAACTGGGGAGGTTCTTCTGCACGGCCTAATTTCTGGAAAACATCGCCAGGTTCATCTTGACACATAAATTCTTCGACAGGATGAAATAGAAATTTGCGAGCACGACGCTCCTCTTTCTCACTATCTACACCACTAGAGTAAACAAGTAACACAAAGTCACGAAAGTGTTGATATACTGCTTGTTCAAAGTTTGCTTGTCCATCTCTATAACCATCCCTCCATCGCTGAAAGCAAAACAAAGAAAACTAAATAAAATAAAAACATAAATGGAGGTAAAATAATCCTATATAACAAGTCATATATCATTTAATTAGAGTGCTGAAATTTTGAACTCAGTAATACATGCATCTATGATAATAGTATATAAATTTTTTAAATTCTCATTTGACAAAGAAATGAAGAATATTTCAAGACACGAACAAGAATTATTATTTAACAAACTAAATATGTTAGATAGTTTAACAAGATGATAAAACAAGGGTGGAAATGTAGTAAAATTCTACAATAACGATTATTATTATTACGTTGATAGTAAATTATGTAAGAGGAAAGCAAAAGTAAATACACAAAAAACAAAACAGACCTGCAACAGAGCTTTCTGGTCAAAAACTGGTATACCACCGGGATGGGCCATTTTTATTGCTATGAATGAACAGAGAGTTTCTCTCTTTGGTATTCATAAGTTCCAAAAGGGATGAAATTAAATGCTGAACAATGGGATGTTTGCTGAAAAAGAAAATTATTATTTTTCATATTAATGTAGTCATAAAGGTATGTTTAAATATGTGTGTGTGAGAGAGAGAGAGAGAGAGAGAGAGAGAGAGAGAGAGAGAGAGAGAGAGAGAGAGAGAGAGAGAGAGAGAGAGAGAGAGAGAGAGAGAGAGAGAAAGAGAGAGAGAGAGAGAGAGAGAGAGAGGGGAGAGAGAGAATAGGGGGGAAGAGGAGGAAAGAGAGTAGGGGAGAGACAGACACAGAGAGAGTTGGAGACAGACAGAGAAAGAGAAAAAGAAAGTGACAGAGAGAAAAAAAAAAGAGAGAAAGAAATCGAGTGAGATATCTGAATGCTGCAGGCAAAGCGAATTGTGAACACACGGTGTGTGATAAAATGGGTAATGCCACACAAGACATGTACAAAGGACTTAACTGAGAAAAAAATTATGATTAAAAAAAGCAATTTGCTGCAATTTTTTGTGACCAATGTCGGTCGTTTTCGTCAATCTCACTTGGTGTGAGACTGGGATAACGGACATTCTATTTGAACATACCATGTGCAGGTCAAATGTCTCTGACAACCTTATCTGGAAGTATGGCCTCACGGATCAGTGTGAAAATTGTAGTCCGTCGTGAAAGTGAACGTTAAAATAAAGCAGCGTGCTTCCGCTGATTATAAGTATAAAAATCTGCGGTGGGCCTGGAGCCAGGAATTTTATCCTGTTGTGCTAAACCATCTCACCTATTCATAACAGCGAACATAAAAGTATCTTACAAAAGGGAAGAAAAGGAAACTTAAGAGAAAAATATGTTAAAATAAAAAAACCTCAAATAATCTGAAATCAGGGGAGGTCTGAAAGATGTACATCCCTGTATATAATATATATAAACGTGAAAATCAGTGGTTATCTTATCAAATTTGCTAATAATAATCTGCAAAATACTGCAGAGGTGTTGTATGTCAGATTTACCGATTTTGTAAAATTTATCATAACCCCTGAAGGCTGAACCCTACACCCGTCCCCATACCTGCCCCCCCCTTTTATCCCAATAAAAATAAATGTTGTGTGTTCCATACAATAACAAACAAGAATCTGTTGTGATCATATTTTGTCTATAGTGGGTGGTTGTTATTGCTGTTTAATTTAATGTAGCTACGCTTATATATCAGTGGCAGTGTTGCTGTAAATGTGAGAGAAATTTGGGACATTCCTTGGCATTAATCAATCAAGGTGCAGTTTTATACAAATGGGTCATATTTATTACAAAATGGACTATTTTTAGATATGTTCTAACGTTAAAGGATGATTTATTGACATAAATGGGTTTCTTTCTTTACATGATCTCTACTTCTCACTCTATATCTTACAAGTATTTCTGTTTTGATCATATTTGTGTTATGGTGGGTGGTTGTTCTACTGTTAAACATAGCTTTACGCTATACTGGTGGTGTTGATGCTAATTAGGGAAATTTGGGACATTTCATGGCATCATCCAATCAAAATGCACAGTTTATATCATAAATACAGATGAGTTTTTTACAAGATGGACTATTTTATCTTTCAACAACATAAGAATGATAATTGACACACATAGGTTCCTTTCGTCACATGACCTCTACGTCCTTAGGTAGCCGTAATGATGCTACACAACTCTCGATTTAAATCTAGATTATATTACAATCTAGAGTGGTGTAAACGTCAACATCAGTACAGCTAGTCAGTTCTATTTGATGTGTCTCTTTTAAAAGTTCTTTATTTCTCAGTTTGTTTTTGTACAAATGGGTCCTATTTATATTACAAGATGAACTGTGTATTTTGACTGGTTGATGCCAAGAAATGTCCCAAATATCGCTTTTAACCCTTTTCAGGCTGGTCCCATATATATTTGCCTGCCGCTGGTCACTCTAAGCACACCTACGCTAACAACAGGTCACATATATTTGCTTCACTTCCGGCCTTCCAGCAAGACAAAGCGTTAGTGACGGGTCCCGTATAACTGCATTGCAGTGCACTCAAGGATGGGTTTTGGGAAAGCCTCTATTCTGACCAATTACGCTGATCAACCCACGCCACACTAAACAGAGAAAGTTTATTATTCTAAAGGGGTGAAAGTGAAAGTTCATTTCCGATATATTTTTATAAAAAGATACAACAACACACAGGAGCTCTATCTCAAATGCAGGCTGTGAACCCTCTGCAAAGACTCCATCTTCGTAAGGCCGACGTAACTTCTGGACAGATGTCAATTACTTTAGAAAGAAGCTCCACCCACAAGCAAGAAATAGTGAATGATACAAATAAAAGATATCAGTGGCCAATCATATTGCACACCTATGGTCAGCCTGAAAGGAGGGTGTGACCTTCAGACAATAGAAAGAAACCATGTTCAGGGGTGACCAATCAGGGGGAGCATTGTGTTGATGCAGGGTTTCAAAGTTTGAAAAGTCAAAATGAGGGACACTGGGAGATGAAATGAGGGACAGTGAGACTGACCGATGTATTTCATAAATTCCTAGACAAGTGCACAGAATAAGCTATTCTCTCGTTCCCACACCTTGCTATCATCAGTAGTATCAATAACCTTTGTATCGATTTAAATATAAATTTCTAGATTTTCTCTGGATTTGAGTTTCATAAGTAGCTAGGGCATACCAAGTACACAAAATCAATATGAATGACAAACAATCTAGTCTACTTTAGATTAGACTCAAAGCACCAATATGTAATAAAACATACTTCTATAAGCCATGATTCTTGATTCAGCCACATCTCCAATCTCCAAAGATTAATTACTGTATAAACTGAAGGAGAAAGTTATATGACTAGCAGTAGGAGTCTTCACTATAATTCTATCAGTCTTTGTTGTGTGCTCTCACAGTTTTTAAATAAAATAAAAAAATAAATACTTTTGGTCTACAATCTGTGCTTGGCAGTTGGCCAGAGCAACAGTTGTAGCTGATTTCTAAGCCTTCAGAAGGGCTGGTGATGAATTCCATTGAAAGCAAGGGCGAGTAATTTGCTTCAATACAGGAATGCCGGTGAGTCGATGTTCAACTAGTTCAAGGGATCTTGACTTAACGATCAACTTGCATAAAAAAATCAGGGTTGTGATTTATGTGAGTAATCTCCTTTATGTCCGTGATTGGTTTGATGGGGGTCAATATCAATTTTAAGATAAGCACAAATCTGGGAAGTGAGGGGTCGGTGGCCGAGTGGTTAGGTTGTTAGACTTAGGATCACGAGGTCCGAGGTTCGAATCCTAGGAAAGCTAATTCCAACATCGAGTTCCTTGAGAAGGTACAAAACACGCACTTTTCCCACTCGATAGAGATGCAAATAGGGTGCCTGTTTCTTTCATGGAGGAAATGTGTTATTAAATCTATGCACATTGGACTCGGTCATGGGATTAGTATTATAGTTCCATCCTTTTTATTTGATGTGAGAATGAAAATGATTCCTTTAGAAATAAAGATAAATGTTGTTCATTGAAACTCTACTAGACATAAATTTGACACAGCCAGCCACGCTATTATTGAATGACTGGAGCAAAGCCTGACCATGCGGCCACTTTATCTTCCTCGTTCTCTCTATGTCTCCTTTTGGTTTCCTTTCCTCTCTCTCTCCCTTTCTATCCCTTCCTCCTCTGTCTATGATATATATGGCAGTTGTATTTCGTTTTCTTCTTTCTTTTTGTTTATTGTTGTTATGAGGCTTGCTCTGTTGATAACATTGCGTGATGGGTCTTTGCACCTTTGACTCTTTTACTATTAGTTTCATCAGCATTGTTTAGTGTTTATTTGTTTCTAAGTCTCCTTGTTGCTTTGAAGGTTGGGCACACTGAAGATTTCTCGGTCCTGACACGTTTTCTATCTATTAGTATTTTACCTTTCACATTCCTTTTCATTAGTGTAATAGAATGATAATCTATATTGTAAAAGTGATGTAACTGTTGTCATCTTATATGTATGTATGTGTATTATTAGACTTAATTCCCCTTATCCTTAGATAACTATATAAAGGCTGAATAAAGAGATTCTAGGCCAGTCTAGATCAGATCTACCAACTGTACTCATGTACTTCATCATCTTGTGTTACACTGGCCATTCTGTCACAATTAGTAATGGGCCAACTACAGCATTCCTTTTCATGTTCAATAAAAGTAGGCTCTAATAGATGTTATTGTTAGTAAACAATGCAATATAAACACAATGACAATATTTAAATAACAATAACGTCAGCGGGGTGAGAAAACTTCGGTGCCACGTGCGAATGCCTCGTACACAGCGGAACAAGATTATCGATCGATATTGAGGTCAGCAGGCAGGTTAGCCTTACAAGGGTTAACATCAACAAGGCCACTGTAACATCAGCTTGGTTACTTTTAACACCAAAACAACCATCAACTTGACAAAATATGACCACAAGAGATTCTTGTTTTATTTTTATTAAATTGAAATGAGAGCTTTTATTGAAATAAATAGAAATTCTATAGTAATAAAGAGAACTTTTAACAAACACATCAAACAAAACTGACCAGCAGCACTGATGTTATAACTGTGTTGACGTTACACCACTCTTAGAGTCTATATTCTATGTAGTTAGCAATAGTAGTGTTAGTGTTTGTTAACAGTTATGTCTAGAATCTAGATCTAGGCTATGTATCATTATATCATTACTTGTATGTTCACTTTATTGCTGAATTTTGCTCACTATTCCCACTTTTAAAGGAAATCCTCCGGATTTTTGTGTAGAATCTTGATTCAAGACCTAGATCTCGTCTATGTGAGATTTCCCTTTATCTGGTCTTAGTCATGATCTCAGTTTCAGTTTCAATTCCTTCGTTTTTTAATATTTAGTTCAGAGTAACAATATGTCTATCCAGACCATTGTTAAGGGTGGTAGGGATCTTATTACCCTCTTTCAATCAGCATAGAATGAATTACGATGATAATGCGATGTAAAAGATGGAGAAGTGTAATACGACGGAGCCAATTAGTTTACTCTTCTTAGCAACTGAATAGGATATTAGTTTTCATGTAAATTGGTTTTACCCATCTAGAATCTAGATGCCAACAGAACTGAAAATGGGCGATCAGAACTGGTAGGAGTCCGATGAGCTATGTCTGAGTTCGCTGGTACAAGCCTTGCCATAGTTTCAGTCGTTCCTTTAACCGTACCGTTGCGGTATCGACTCAAAATTTGAGCCCTGTTACATTTATCGCAATAAATGAAAAACTTAGAAACACTCAGCCTGTTTTATTACACTCAAATGACAGAATGAAAGGTTTTTTGTTCCCGTAATGCTTAAAAATGATCAAGTGGATTTTTTTTGGAGAAAACTTGTGAATGACCCAATTGCACAAATTGAACAGAAATGGACAAATGAGCAATATTACAACATAAAATAACATATTGTAATGAACGCGAAGGGTCAATGAGTTCATACTGGGACATTCACTTTCTATTAACGCATGCTACCAGGAATATAAAGATAAACAGTTTGTTGCATCATCGAAGGGTCGCAGAAAACAGTGGGAGAGGCATCGTTAACTTAAAAGTTCCCCCTGGTGTAATGACAATATGTACAGCTGCATACAGTAGAAAATGTGTACGGTGGATTTCTGAGAAATTGGCTCTCGAAGTTTTTTAAAACTTCACGATTCAAAATTGACAGAGCGTCCCTGAGTGACATTAAAACCCTCTCAATTTTCATAAGTATACATTAAGAAAACATAAAATCAACTGTCCCCAGAGTTGGAGAAATAATGGGAACAGACTGTTTAAAGTTTATTGCTAGTTGCGTATTATGGAAGTAGTGGGCAAAATGTTAACAATCGATTGTATTACTGATCCAACAGCCCCGCTTTACACATTAGAGAGAACATCGATATAGCCGAACGAAACACCTCTAGACGAAAAGCTCTACGGCATTATGGATAGCCTGCTAAAGATCATAATATTATACTTTATGGAGACAATCCGCCTCCTGATCTGGTTCGCTGGCAGACAGATCGACAACAACGAAAAGGAAGAATTTCTTATAGTAAATAAGATTGAGTTACTCAAAGTGAGAAAGCGTCCCCAACCGTACCCCTTTTCCCCAATGAAATTTGAGCCATCTCAGATATAACCTTACTACAGATAGATTATAAAGGGATGTCTGGTCTAAGTTTGAGTATTTTGGGGGCTTGGCTGTTCAAATCATGTTGCTAGTTCCAGGTAGGATTACTGGAAAATACCGGTAATGTTTCTCAATAAACCTCAAGAATGAAAGGAAGGATTTAAATTTAAGCTAGTCATACATAGTTGACACTCCTTACAAGCTGCAAACATCATTTGTTTTCCATGCAGTGTCTCCCGCCCCTGCCCCATTACCATGTGGTACCATTTACAAATCAAAGAAGATAATACATGACATTTGTATATCATTCATTAGGATGCTCTTGGCCACAACATTGTTTGTGTTCATGTATTTTCTTTCCTTTTTCTTTCATGCTTTCCTTTTTTCTTCAACCATATGTTTGTTGTTTTTTTTTATCTACTTTCTTGTTTCATTTGTTTTGCTCCGTTCTTGGCGCTCTCTTTGTTGCCGGATTTTCGGGGGAGAGGGAAGGAAGTAAGGAGAGGTTGGTGGCTTTTTGTTAGTAAGTTGTTTCTTGCCCTAGTGAATAGATCTAGTTATCAAGATGGATGCTAGATAAGGCATTCTTTTGACTGATGTTTTAGAATTGTCCCCTTAGGTACGGCAATGCATTCTTTTTAGTGATAATAGAGAACATTGGGTTTATCCTATCAATATCCAAAGAAAAACCTATGGAGAATTGCATCCCCTGATGCCTCAACTCAAACAAGACTGTGACAGATTTCATTCATGCTTTCGAATGCTTCCAAGTACATTCTCGGCAATTCTTGCTCTTGTTGAAACTGACCTAACTAAACAACATTCTGGTTACAGACAATCTATATCTGCTGAGGAGCGTTTAGCACTGACGTGGCGGTAAGTTGGTGTTTGTCTTGTAATGAGTTGTGTCTACGGTGGTTGTGATTTGGTGGTGGTCATGTGGGGAAATGCGTGATCTTTCTCAATTGTGAATATCTAGCCAGGGACAAGGTAATATTTACGCACTGTATCGATTGACTATAATGCTCGACAACTTCCATTTCAATTCATTTTCAACACAGAAAAGTCATTATTTAACAATTAAGAAACACGTGATGTGATTTGAATAGTAACAGTCGAATTAAGTCATTATTTATTTTTTGAAAACAACAAAACATAATAACCCATACACTGAACGGTGGAAATTGAAACAGATAAAGAAAGAAACAAAACATTACACACTTCATAACTGCGATAAAAATCACTGCTGTCATAAGAAATATCTCTTGAAGTTGAAGTTGTTGTACAATGTGGGCTTGTGTCTTGTTGCAGCTGCTGGAAAACAGAGTCCCCATCAATCTTATTCATCTGTGTCTTTACCTGCATAACAAGGAACGGATCTCTCAGTTTTCTCAAGTCACAGGCAATATATGAACAATATCTGTCCCATTCGTCTTTTACTTCTTTTGGCTCTTCAAAGATTTTTTTAGACTGTTAATTTTTTTTTCTCGAAGGCCAAAAAAGTCCTCTGCCATACGTGCTTCTATTTGTTTCGGGTTGGTGTGCCCATGTTGACGACTGGCGCAGTACCGGTATGGGACTCGCCACAGCAGAAGATGATGTTGATGCTTCCTGTTGTGTCATTGAAATCTGCCGGATTTCCTCATCACTCTCAACTGAGGAAATCATCGACACAGATCTTTCATTTTTGTCATGGTAAGTACCACTGAGGTCCCTGCCAACGAACTGGTCCTTCATGAAGAGCAAAGCCTTGTAAAAGGGCCACCGCACAAACTCTTCGCTGAGTTGGAACGCTGGCTGACCACTTTTTGTTTTTGGCAGCTTGCTGGTCACTTCCCTCATCTTATCCTTCAGACTTTTCAACTTTTTCTTGCACGTCTCCTCTGTTTTTAGGAAAGAAAAACCTAAGCAATTAGAAAAGAAAATTATTTTATTCACATGATTTATATTATTTGATACAATGTGCAATCTTCGTCTTTTTTCAATGGGTATTTATCAACAGGGATGTCTTTTAGGTCGTTAGCACATTCTTATCGGATGGGAAAGAGCACAGTGTCAAAGATCGTTGAAGAAACTGTTACAGTTTTGTGGGCAAATCTTAGCCCACTGTTTGTTAAAGAGCCAAAGAAATATTCATACATGGACATCGTCGATAAATACTTGAACATCTGTAACTTTCCCAACGTGATAGGTGCTATCGATGGAAAACATATCCGTATCGAGGCACCTGTGAATTCAAGATCAAATTACTTCAACTACAAGCATTATTTTTCCATCGTTCTCCAGGTGTTGCAGATCCGGATCTAAGATTTATTTCAGTAGAAGTCGGAGCTTATGGAAAAGAAAGTGACGGTGGAATATTTTCAAGATCTAACACATGATCGGAAGATTTATAATTATCGTCTGTCAAGAGCCAGGCATTGTGTCGAGTGTGCATTTGGGGCTCTAGCAGCAAAATGGCGAGTATCGAAGACAACCATACCAACACAAATTGATACTGCCGTCAAGATAGTCCTTGCTACTGTTGCATTGCATAGTGCAATCATTGAATTGGAAGGTTTGAGAAGAACAGAATCAGAGCATGTAGGATAGAATCAGAATCAGAATTGATAATTCGCAAAAGGCATTTTGCCCATGAATGCGAATATTATAGTGTTACACTTCACAGTTCATATTCACACATTTTCACGTCCAAGCACACGTTTAAATTGGTCAACAGATAAGCTGTTGATGACTCTATTTGGCAGGGCATTCCACTCGCAGATGGTTCGAGGAAAAAGCTGTGTTTGTAAATGTTCGTCCGGGTATGTGGGTTGATAATTTTTTGCTGGTGATGATTTCTTGTTGAGCGAGTATATTCATTGTTGCGTTGAGAAAAATAAGTTGGGATTTTCACGGTTGATGTGTCTGTGTTTATTGCTTTGTAAATATGTGTGAGGCGAGAGTGTTTTCGGCGGATTTCAGAGAAGACCAGTTAAGTTCCTGTAATGCTTGAGTCACGCATCCTTGTTCTCTTGACCAGCATTTTTTTACAACTCGCGCTGCCCGTCTCTGTACCTTTTCAATTTGGTCAATTTGGTATTGGTGGTGTGGATCCCATGCAGCACTAGCGTATTCTAGCGTCGGCCTAACAAGTGCTGTGTATGCCTGAGATTTAATTTGCATGGAGCATTGACGCAGGTTTGGGTGGATAAACCCAAGGCATCTATTTGCTTTTGATGTGATTTCATTTATATCATCATCCCATTGGAGTATGTTGTTGAGGCGGACTCCCAGATATGGTATGCTTTGAACGTGTTCCAGATGCTCGTTCATGAGGGTATAATCATATATGACTGGCTTTCGTTTTGGTGTAATGTTCATCACATAGCACTTTGATGGATGGAATTTCATATGCCACTCTTCAGTCCATTTTTCAAGGGTTGACAGATCTCTTTGAAGGTTTTCTGCACTGGCTTTATTTGTTATTTCTCGAAACAACAGGCTGTCGTCCGCAAACAGTTTAAGATTTGTATCAGGGGACAGATTTTTCCCAAGATCATTTATGAATATTAAAAAAACAGAGAGGTCCAAGGACTGTGCCCTGGGGGACTCAGATAGGACATGACAAGGTTCGCTTGATTTTCCTTCTAGGATTACTCTTTGTGTCCTACCACGGAGCCAACTTTCAAACCATTTCAGGAGCTGTTGGTTGTTTGTGTCATTATCGGATATATTGTTGGTGTTTCTTATTCCATAATTCTCTAGTTTTTGGAAGAGGCGTTGGTGGGGTACGGTGTCAAAAGCCTTACTAAAATCAAGGATTAGTAGGTCAACCTGTTTTTTGTCATCTATTGATTTAGCTATCGACTCTAGTGTTGATATAAGTTGTGTTTCACAGGAATGGTGCTTACGGAATCCATATTGGTAGTCTACCAGTACGTTGTTTTCTTCCAGGTGGTTCATTATCGTGTGTGCTATGATATGCTCCAGTACTTTGCAAGAAATTGAAGTTAGGGATACTGGGCGGTAGTTCGAAGCAATATCACGTCTTCCTTTTTTATAAACAGCTGTGATGTTTGCTGTTTTCCAATCTTCTGGCACGAATCCGGTATTGATTGATTGTTGGAATATTGTGCAAAGATATTGCGCGATCTCATTTGCTATTTCTTTGAGGATTTTAGAGGGGATGTCATCTGGTCCTGTTGCCTTATGCGAGTCTAGTTGTTTAAGTTGTTTTATAACCCCTGGTACAGTGATACTACTTTGTTTGATTTCAGAAATTTCGCTACTTTCAATGATTGGTAAGTTTGGGTCCCCCGGGTTAACACAATTTGCTATTGATCGTTAAGAATTTTTGCTTGTTCTTTGGAATCTGTTGTTTCTGTGCCGTCTGGTCGTTGAAGGACGCTTATTCCTGATATGTCTTTACGCTTTGATTTGATGTAAGACCAGAATCTTTTGGTTATGCGAGCGTTGTCAGGGTCTGGATTCTCACCGTCAATTTCAAGTAGTTGGTTTATGTATTTGAGGTGTTGTTTCCGTAATTCCTGATGACTTATTGTTCTGATTTTTCGATATTTTTGCCAGTCCTTTGATTTGTTGTGGCATTTTGCAGCATTATATCTCCTCTGCTTTTGTCTTATCAACCGTTTGATCTTTTTAGTTATCCACGGTAAGTGTGCTTTGCCGCTAATTGTTTTCTTGGGTATATGTATGTTCATGGAATGTGTGACAAGTTCTTTGAATATTGTCCAATTTTCATTTACAGTTTTTGTCTCTGCATTTCTTTCGAATGTTTCGTAGTTATCTCGTAGGTCTTCTTTAATAGCATTGATGTCGCCTTTGGGGTACAGGAAAATTGATCGAGGAGGTTTTTTCTTTATTTTCGTTTTCATTTGTACGCTGCATAAAACTGTGCTGTGGTCACTCATACCAGGGACAACACTTGTTTCCACAAGGTCAGAATGACACACCCGATATGCTGATAAGCGAGTGGGATGCTATCAAGGTCGACCTGGACGACATGCGTGCTTTTACTGAATTGATTGGGATCATATTTTTTATTGATGCATCTGTTTTATGTAAAATGTTTTAGCGATAGCATGCCATGTCTGTGTAATCATTTTGCTTGTAATGCGCCTTGAGCTCTTCTGAGGGAAGGCGCAATATAAATATTCTTCTTATGGGTGACAGAGCAACTCGTACAATATTTTGTTGGTCCTGGTACTGTGAGTTGGCAAGACAATTACGCTTAAATCTGTGCTCTGAAAATGACTCATATTGTCATTTTACATTGTAACTTAAAAACTTTGTTTGACATGTATCAAAATAAAGATGTTTCGCATGATGAAGATAATGTTTCACATATTTCAATATGAAGATGTTTCACATAATAACATTAATATGAATATAATGTTGTTTCACATCAAAGGAGCATAGGGAATGGCGTTGGCTATGTGAAGAGTAATATCAATAATTGCATAATCATAATGTATAAATAGTATGAAAATAACATACTCTATATAATATATGTATACCGGTACTGGTATTTTATATCAGAACAACGTAACCTACTTTTTACTCTAATTTGATTACTCTGATCGATAGCAACCTCAGAGCATTCCTTATTTTTTGAAGGATTGTGTAAATACATGTATGTACATGTACCATTAGAAAAACAAGTATAAATCCAGATCAATAAAAACAAATAAAACCTGATAGCCCGGTTGCTTCTGATATCTCTTGAAACATCTTCGCTCTGATGTCCCTATTCATGAAATCATGGTGTTGTTTTTTCTACAGTTGTGGTCTTTCTTGTATTAAAGAAATAAATTCAAAAGTTTTATAACTGTTCATTTTCAGTTTCAGAGTTTATTTTTTACACAACTTGCTTTCAAAAGACTCAATTGATTGTGAGTGAATGCTAACTTGCACTTACCAGTGCAATGATGACCCGCCGTGCCTTGCTTTGCCTTGCCTTGCCTTGCGAAGGATACAAAATATTCATGGTTTCTTTAATTATTGATGAAAACCAAATTCTGCTTGGAACTTCTCTTAATTTTTGGTCGCTCGTTTCAAAAAATGCCATCAGATTTTGGATCCGATCAATCCCCATGGAGATATTGGCAGTGGAAAGAACTGTCTAGTTAGGCCCAGTGATGTCACTCATCCTGCCTCGACGGTGAACGCTTGTCGACACGTGGGGTCACGTCGACCACCAAACCAAGCTTGAGCTTTGAGCAGTGGTAAATGGCAAGAGATTAACCGCTGCTCAAAGCTTGAAACGATAGCGACTAATAGCTTGTGGTGTGGACACTTCCTTTCATTCAAGGCAATCTTTACCACTGCTCAGGTATAGAGTAGCTCAAAGCCCAGCCCAAAGCTTGATGTGTGGACGCACCCTTTAATCTTTGTTCCATGAGGGCTATTTTAGGAATGGCATCAGCATTCATCCTAAAGATGTGACCAGTTCACTCCATCTTCTCTTTCTCACAACCTGAGATATTGGCTCCAGATTGAGCATTCATTGGTAGAAAGTAATAAGCAATGCTGAGCTGTGGCACAAAACAGGAGAGGATGCTATTGATTGAGAAACCGCAAGAAGGAAATGACGTCGGGTTGGGTATACATTGAGAAAGCAGCAGATGAGCATCACGAGACAAGCTCCTCATTGGACCCCGCAGGGTTAAAAAAAAAGAAAAAGAGAGGTTGTCCTAGACGTATGTTGAGGCGAGAGATGGAGACAAAGTGATGTGAAGTCGCGGGTTTTGTTGACAACTAGAAACAATAAGAGAGAGATAGACAAGTCAGGAGGGCTACTGCCCACGGTTTATGTGTAAATATGTTGTGTGTGTGTGTTTGTGGAGGGGGTGAATAAGTTGGTAACTAAGAATGTAACTTGTATTATGATTAGAAAAAAATAGATTTATTATGTTCTACCAGAGGATGTCAGTCATAATTTTCATCATTATATTTCTTACCGACACCGGAAAGGTTCCGCCCATTTCTAAACGTCCATAGGGCAAATTGACTTCTGATAGGGCTATTACAATAACAGTAACAGGACCTTTAGATAACCGGAAGTTAAACATTTGAGAAACCTTTCAATGACTTGTATAATAATTTTTGTCGAAGAGATTACCAAATAAAAATATATTATTTTTAATCAACTGATGATTTATTAAAACTATGTTCCGTAGTGAGAAATTGAGATTTATTTTCAGATTCTGCTATAAATATATACAAATTATCATGATTAACATTTTAATATATTTTTTTGTAAGAAACATGATGAAGCTTTAAAAAATAAGTCAAAACCGGAAGTTGATATTGCATTATCGTTACCCCATTTTACAGTGGCTCTATTTTTTAGTATACTGTGAGATGTGTGGATCGCATGCGTGACAATAAAATACAATTCTACTACAAACTACGAACATAATACACGGACGAGATCTACTTCTTTGCTAATTCCTACATCTGGTGGTAGGTTGTAAGTTGTTCTTTTACAAGGAATTACAAACTAGATCTAGAAATATCCAACTTTCAAGAAAACCAACATTGCGAAAGAAGAAAATCAACAGTAGAGGGTTAAGAGTCTAATATAATATTATACGTGGTCAATTCATAGAACTTAGGCTATCGTATTACGCACAAAAATGTCGTTAACAATTGCATGTGCGTGACTCAGCAATGTTAGGGGAATGACAATGAAAATCTAATCACATCATTTATTTGAAGTATTTTGTCACTGTCAAAACAAACAAAAATTCAATGTCAACATATTAAATTAGGCCACCGTTATCCACAAGTTGCCTTGCGAATAACGCTTGAACATTGCTCCACAAGGCACCTTGCCGATAGTCCTGCTTCTGTCTCGGCATTATCCGCAAGGACCAGAGTTTTGGTCAAGTTCACAGATAAGCATGTCTTGAAAAGTGTGTTAGTGTTCTGTTCAATTCAGTACCACTCCCTCCTGGTGTGTATGATTGTGCCTGTTCAGCAACCTAATCTTTTTTATCCCTTTGTGCGAACGTATATGAAATGAGAAGTCAAAGAAAATTCTCATTTGTCGAAATTTATTTGAAATGTAAATCTGAGAGGATAGTTTAAAAACAATTTACAACCTTTTAAACAAAATACACCCTGCGGATAACGCTTGTACCTTGGATCCGCAAGGCACCGTGCGGATAATGACTCCCATTATTGGGAGTTACTATTTTCCGCCGGGCGGAAAATAACCAAATTTGATTATTTTCCGCCGGGTTTTCTACTGCCGTGGTCTTGCCGCTATCGAGAGGGGACGTGATCTCACGTGCTTTTGTCTATTTTCCCGCCGGGTTTTCTACTGCCGTGGTCTCTGTTTCTCTCTCTCCCTCTCTATCTGTCTCTCTCTCTCTCTCTCTCTCTCTCTCTCTCTGTCCCGTCCCGTCCGTCACCGACGTTGTTGTAGGCCTTACATGATGTGTAGTTGCATGTACACTAAATAAATACTAACACACACACACACTCTCTCTCTCTCTCTCTCTCTCTCTTCTCTCTCTCTTTCTCTCTCTCTCTCTCTCTCGCTCTTTATCTCTCTCTCTCTATCTCTGTCTTCTCTCCCCTCTCTCTGTCTCTCTCTTTCTCTCTATCTCTTTCTCTCTCTCTCTCTCTCTCTCTCTCTCTCTCTATCTCTCTCTGTGTGTTGTAGGCCTTACATGATGTGTACCTACTGTGTACGATGTAGTGCACTAATAGTGACTACACTACTGTAATGTACAATTTAAATCCGCATAGCATATATATCGTTCCGAGGGTCAAGATAAGGCAAGAGCATCGGCACGAGTTGCATATATACACTAAATAAATACTAAAACACACACACACACACACACTCTCTCTCCCTCTCTCTCTCTCTCTCTCTCTCTCTCTGTCTCTCTCTGTGTTTCTCTCTCTCCCTGTCTCTCTCTGTGTTTCTGTCTCTGTCTGTCTGTCTGTCTGTCTCTCTCTCTCTCTCTCTCTCTCTCTCTCTCTCTCTCTCTCTCTCTCTCTCTCTCTCTCTCTCTCTCTCTCTCTCTCTCTCTCTGTATCTTATCGTTAGTTTAGACCCATCTGTTGACCAAAAAGCCAAGTATCTCTTGCATGTAACGATGTGAGTGTGCCAACATCGCCAAATCGTCCGCAAAATCTATATCCTCTAGCGAAGAGAAGAGAGTCCATCTATTCCCTCTGTGGTGATACTGGTTGTTTGATTCACCACCCAGTCTATAGCAATAATGAAGATGGTTGCTGACGATCCCAATTAAATTAGTGAATAGACTTTGTATTTTTGAAATGCCTAATTTAAAAATTTAATGATAACACCTTGTTATTATTATTATAATGAGGTATCAGTGTGTGTCACACTAGTAAGTGATAGAATGCACCCATCATTGTTGTTTCTTGTTTATTTCAGTAACAGTTTCAACCAGTTGAGTTCAGATTGAAAAGATGTCAGCCACAACCAAAAAGAAGTATGTGACGAAAGAGGTTCTAGAAGAGTATGCTTTGCCAGAGGAGAAAGACAGATTGTCAAGGTTTGCTTGAATAATTTTATTTATGAATAAGATAGAACCTGATTGCATTGCTTATAATTTAAAGCCCCTAGCATTTTTTAGTGTTATCATGAGTGAGAAGTTTATAAAAAAAATGGCCCATTAAGGGGATATGCGGGTTCTGAAACAATTTTTTTTTACTTTTGATCTTGGGTTTAATTATGCATATATATGTAATCAGTGTATTGAAACAAACTTATATAGTGTTGTTTACTTGGTTGTCATGGAAACAAATGCCATCTTGAATTGTATGTTTTTTGTTTACACATTATTTTTCCTAGCTATTTAGAAAAAAATAATTACCAAATCGCTCCAAATTTCAAGGTAATGACTATGAAATTTTAAAAGGAAAGTGGATTTTCAGTTTTATTTATGTCTTTATGATTTTATATACAAAATAATTATTTAAAAAATTTTTGTGTACAAAAAGTATACATTTTTCAGAAAGTGTTTTTAAAAAAGTTTGTTTGTACAGTTATCGGCATGTGCAATTTTAGGACAAAATATGTACAAATAAGGGCGAACAGTGAATGAATAAAAAAAATTACATTTTGAGAAAAACGCAATTTAAATTTAACACTTCACAAACACGTTTCGCACAACTTTCGGCTCACAAGAGGTTTTTTACTCGTGATATCAAGCAACATGCATTACATGATAATACAAACGATACATAGAATAGAATGAATATAATCTGTAATCAAATATTATGATTATTGAAGAGAGAATTTCCAAATCAGAAAGTGACCCTCAGTTGAATATCAACATTATGAATAATAAATAAAAGAGGAATGAGAGTAAATGCAAAGAAAACCAAAACAATGTTAGTAACTAGGGAAGCTAAAACACAAAATCTTAAATTGGGCAGGGAGAATTTAGAACAAGTTCAAAGCTACAATTACCTAGGAGTAATGATTAACTCAGAGGGAAAACTAAGAGAAGAAATCAGCCAGAGAATCCAAAAGGCAAGTGCAATATATAACCATCTTGGAAAGGCATTTGTAGGTAAGGAAGAATTGTCAACAAAAACCAAAATGGCAATATACAATAGTTTATTGTCCTACTCTCCTCTGTGGCAGCGAAACCTGGACCTTAGACAGTAGAGAATACAGTAGAGTACGGGCAGCTGAAATGAAATATATCTAAGAAGAGTAGTAGGGAAAACTAAAAGAGACAAAATCAGAAACACAACAATAAGATATCAAATCAAAGCAGATGATATAAAAACTAAGATAGAAACAAATCAATTGAGATGGTTTGGGCATGTAAACAGAATGAATGACAATAGAATAGCTAAATTAGTATAGTGCTAAAGCCCAAGGTAAAAGACCAAAAAAGCAGACTTGGAGAAAGTGGGAAGAAGATACAAAAGAGGCATTGAAGCATGGAAATTGAACTTTTTTGGAAGGGAACAGAAAATGCCAGGACAGGGCATCATGGAGAAAGATCATCTCAGGCATCTGAACCCATACACCAAAAGGTAGAATGGGAACTGATAAAGAAAGAAAGAAAGCGAAATAATACTATTGTTGCTGACCATGTAGTCTCAACACGAATAGCACAGTGCATAGGAAGAGATGTGTGAATGAATAGGACGATCCTATTTCAATGGAGGGATTAAGGCTTTGTGAGGGTCTCAAAATAAGGCAAAATATGATAATTTGTTACAAAACTGGTGACGTCTTCAAAGACTTTACAGAAAGACAGATTTGGGGGTGGTTTGTAAGTAAAGCTAAGAAATGTAACTATACTCACCACATTTAAAAACGTGCCACTGGATTACTTCTCTTTGTATTTGAAACAGGCAAGTTTAAAAAATCGTTAAAATTATTCCTACAATTTCGTTCACATTTGAAAATAATGTTTTCCTTGAAGTGCATTTGAATAAGAATGAACTAACACAAAGACAAAGAATCTTCAATAAAAAATTAAATAAGGATGAACCTTTCAATAAATTATCAACTCACATCGAATGCGTCTAATAATTTGTGTGGCCCCCTCTTGAATTCAAACAAGCTTGAATCCGTCTTCTCATGGACCCGACGAGTCTGTGTATGATTTTTTGCGAGATAGCTTGCCATTCCTCCTGCAGAGCGTGTTTCAATTCACAGATGGTATTGTTTCCCTGGTTGATGTATGTGCGGCATCCAACCATATCCCAGAGATGTTCTATGGGTAACATATCCGGTGAATATGGTGGTCAGTCCTACAGGTCAAAGTTCTGTTGCCGAAGAACGTCCATCGTGATACGTGCAGTGTGGGGGCGAGCGTTGTTCTGCTGGAAAACGAGAAGGTCGTGATATGTCTGGAAAGTTAGGATGACATTTGGCGTAATGATTTCATCCCGGCATACCTGGGCGGTAACCAGTTCTCTTAACAAGTGTAGAGGTGGCTGATGATAGTAGTTGATGTCTCCCCACACGTGAACACTGCCTCCTCCTTAGCGGTCCCGCTCTATGACGCAGTTTAGAGCAAATCGCTGTCCTCGTCGTCTCCAGACTCAAACACGTCCATCAGGGTGGAAACGTTAAGTTGGCTCTCATCTGTAAAGAGTACTGAATTCCAGTAACGTCCAATCATTCTTTGATGATGGCGAGCCCAAGCTAGACAACGCTGGTGTTTCCGTAAGTTTAGAACAGGGCCCTCGTATGGTTGGCAACAGTTTAAAATCCTGCATTCTTTAATCTGTTGAGGACGGTATTTGGGTGCACTGGGCCTCTATTGCCAACAATGGTGGTGGCTGTTTGGTATGCCGTTTGGAACCAAGTACGCAAGTGAGTAAACACAATATGGCGGTCCTGCGCTTGCGTTGTTACTCGTGGTTGTGCGCTCCACCGTCGAGGTCGGACACTACCGGTGGCATCATGTCGTTACTACAATCTTGAGATTGAAGTGTGGTGACAATTCATGCGTCTGGCAATTTCCCTGAAAGGCATGCCGCCTTGAACAAGTCCTATGGCGACATTACGATGTGATGACTCAGAGCTGGCATCTTGTTTCATTGCCAATGAGCAAATTAACGACATGAAATGATGCTTTTTCAATTCCAAATATGCTATACATTTACTGTGCAAAAATTTGTGTATTTTCATCAACAAAACTTTTACGCACGGTATAAAAATGGGATTTCTTTTGTTCACTTATCACGTAATATGCATTGGGCATGATACGCACAAAAACTGCTGTGAGTAGAAGCTCATATCTTGAAGTTCATGAGAATTTAGGATAAAAAACACCATTTTGCCGTTACAAAAAATAGGGCCTTTATTATAGTGGTGCGTTTTTTAATTTGATTATAGAAAGAAATGCAATAACCTCGATTTTGGTATTTTTACCCCAAATGGCCTATTCCATGTACCACATATCCCCTTAAGTTTATCAGTCCCTGGTCAAAGGTTAGTTATAAATGGAAATTGGATTTGACAGAAAGGGAAGGATTATATTTGACATTGAATATTTTGCAAACTACCACATGAAGCCATATGCTCAGAAAAACTAGGACTCTACTCCTGATTACCCTACACTTTACTCTGAGTGTGGGATTTACTTTTTTTTAAAATATTGTGGTATAATTCAAAACACCACTGCTCATACTAATTAGTAAAAGATAATAGTCAAAATGAAGAGATTCAAAAGGTGAAGAATAATAAATGTTGGCAATTTCAATTATTTAATGAATTTACACTTCAATTTCTGAGTGTTTTAAGTAAAATGTTCTGCGGTTTAGTGCATTTTCTATGTGTGTTGTATGTTGCATTTTCGGCTAGGATTCATTATTTTGCATTTTCTTTTGTTTTTCAGGTGACAGCAGCAAGGGGAAACAACTTACATGAAGTTGTGACAGCTAGCGGAGAACAGTTTTTAGTCAGTATGCCGCCAAAGTTTAGAAAGCATGTGTGGATAAAGAGAGGTATATGATTTCACGTGCATTGATGCTTGTCTGACTCTTGTCTCTCTCAGACTCTGACTCTCTGTCTGTCTGTCTGTCTCTCTCTCTCTCTCTCTATCTCTATCAATCTCCCTTTGTCTGTCTGTCTGTCTCTCTCTCTCCCCCTCAGTCTGTCTGCATCTTTCTCTCTCCGTCGCTTTGTTTGTCTGGTGGGTGCTACTGGTATTTCTTTCCTTTTCACTCTTTTACTTATCCTTTCATCTTGCTGTTTCTGCTTAATTCACCCTGAGATCACCACAAATGATGGACAAGATAAATTCCAATTTAACTTACTGTCTGTCTGTCTGTCTGTCTGTCTGTCTGTCTGTCTGTCTCTCTCTCTCTCTCTCTCTCTCTCTCTCTCTCTCTCTCTCTCTCTCTCTCTCTCTCTCTCTCTCTTCTCTTTTTTTTTGTTTATAATTCATCGTGGGAAATTATTGCTTAATTATTTTTGTGTAATCATTTGACAGAATTTACAATATAGTGTTTCGCTTTGTTTAAGTGGAAGACTTTAAAAAAAGTTCTTCTTAATTGTTTTATATTTAAAATTCTTTTGTTGATATTGTTTTAGTCAAAATGTTCTTTTCTCAAACACCGGAGCACAGAAGATGACACTTAGCCTTGAGAAATGGACATTTTCTTATCTGGCTTTTCCTCATAGACTGCCTTGTATATTGTTGCAGTGATGTTCTTCCATTCCTATCTGTTTAGTACAATGTTGCGTATATCTTTGAGGTCTTCAATTTGAATTGTAGTTTCACACTCTTGAGGTCTTGTCTGAGGGTTATCATAAGTGTTGTTTTTGGTCTACCTCTACCTTGTTTGGACTCTTTTCAGTTTGCTCTTTGAAAAAATTAATCATGGATTTGTTATTTTGGCGAATTTTGCCTGAGGCTGTGTCCGAATAATCACCATCAGTTCTGTTTCACTGCGAATGATAAAGGTGTTTCATTCGTGTTCTTATAGAGATGTTTGTTGGGTACCGTATGTTAAGAATAGTTCTCAGTTGTTTTCTGTGGAAAGTGTTTAATCTATGTTCATCATCTTTGGTGAGTGCCCGTGTTCCAGAGTTACAAAGAAGAACATGCTGTTTACTATTGAGGCCAGAGCATCGGCCAGTGTCTCCCTCTCATACTTCAGCAGCTCTCCTGGTATTCCGTCTTCTCCACTTGTTCATTTTTTTTCACAGCATCGACCACTTCCGCCTTGCCTATCGGACTGTGCAAACTTTGTGGGTCTCCCTGTTTTTCTTTAGAAATACTTAGGTAGTCTGAAAGTCCCATAATTATAATAAGTGTATATGATACGGTCATGATGGGCCCAGGTTTGAATTTAAAAATCCGTTTCATTATCAGTTCTACCATCAATGCAATATCAAAGGTAACTCGGAAGCTGCGATGATTCGGTGTCCATGAATGAAGATAATTATATGAGATCTTTCTTCAGTATTTTCTAAACTTTGTCTTTTGTAATCTACAGGTAATTTTATTATGATTGAGCCAATCCATGAAGGGGACAAAGTAAAAGGAGAAATTACTCACATTCTTTTCCCAGACCAAATAAAACACATAAAAAGCCATGGAATGTGGTAAGTTTTAAATATCTGTCACCTCAATTTATCATTCATGCCCAAAATGTGTCACTTAATTTAGTCCTCAAATTTTACTCTCATCTGTGACAGTATGATAATATTAACGTATCTTATGACTAATCTTCTTCATGACACAATAATGCATTTAGTACATTTCGTTCATTTTTGTTTTGCTTACAATACATTCATTCCACTCTTGTGAGTGATTTCAAACCATCAGTGTTGAATGGCCTAGTGGTTATGCTGCCGGATTTGAAATCATGAGGGCTTTGGGTTTGAATCCTAGCAAAGCAAAATCTGACATTGTATTCCTTGGGAAAGATGCTAAACACACACATATTCCCCACTCAACTGGGGGCAATTTGGCACAAGCACTGGCTTGGGAGTAAAATCCTGCGTCAGACTAGCGTCCTGTCCTGGAGTTGATTGTTATCACCTCTTTCGCTTCTCGCTATAGAAACTGGCAGAAGCTCCCACTCTATGAGCTGTAATGGCTTTGAATGAACTTTTTACTTACTTATCTTCAGTGAATGTCTTATGCTCAACTCATTTCATCCTGGTTCATGATGATTGATCTTTGGATTAACATGAGAACAGATAAACCTTTCTCATGTCTACAGCCTACTGACTGACTTGTATTGAAAAAGCAATTAATTTTTCTTTAAGACTTTCTGCTTCAGTTTATCTGTTCATCTCTATTTGAAACAAATAAAGAAGAAAGGAAAGAAAAATACCCATAAAAAAAGTCTTTGAGAAATGTCATCAACATTTCATATAATATATTAGCTTTCGTCACACTTGTTTTGGTAGAACCAATGCAGTAGTGCTATTTGTGTGTGAATTTTTACGTCATGGATGCAAGAGCAATCAAAGTGGGTGGTTGGCATTAGTTTTGCTTCTCTTCAGTTCTTTCACTTTCACACGTCTTGTTTTGTTGTTGTTGCTGTCTATCGTAATACATTCTGAAATCACCTGCTTATGGTGGACGGGGCACATCCCAATGAAGCCAATCGTGTAAAAAATTCAAACGTACCTTGTTTTGCTGGACAAATTTCTCCATTTGAGTTTGATGTAAGCACTTTTTTTTTTTCTACTTTTCTCAGGCCAGAATCCTTTGAACAGAAAGCTTCACGTCCAAATGAGGGCATGATTCCCGATGAATTTCTTCCCCCTCAGACAGTGATTGCAGTGACGAAGAGCTAGGTGATCGTGTGATTAACATGAACCGTGTGAATATTGCGTATGAAGAATCAGAATCTAGTGACAGTTGTTCAGAAGAGGAAGAAGAAAAAGATGACGAGGAAAATGAGAAAAAAGTGTTGACAGATCATTCCCCAGCTGTTCCAAACCAGAAGACGAGAGCCTGTGATTCCAAGGATGAGATGCATCGGCACAGTCCAGATGGTAGTGATAATCATATTGAAAATAAAAATACTGGTTAGTTAATAAAGTTTGGTGGTGTGTGTTGATTTGCTTTTTACATCATCAGGCTTCATGGTAACCAAGTGTGACTTTGAAAAAAAATAATTCAGAATATTGTTTTGTTTCTTTGTTTGTGACATAGAGTAGTTGAATTTGTTTGTTGAGATTTTATAAGACTTAGAATACTTTAACAATGGAGTGGGGTAGTTACTGGAGAGATTTTAAAAATCATATCATGCCATGGTTACCACCTACTCCAGCAGATTCCGGAGTTCTAGTTTTACAGTATTCTTAGCTCTCAATAGTTGCATTGCCAGGTTTCACATTGGTTACGATTTTGGGATTCACATTGGTTGCAATTTTGAGTTTAAGGCGGTTGCAATTTTGGGCTTCATCATCTTGGTTGAAGAAAACATGAAATAAAAATGAAAGGCTTAATACTAATAGTAATAGATAGCAAATGGAACAGGACAGAGAAATTTTCGGACTGCGCGCCCTTCATCAGCAACAAGGAGACAAAAAACTTTGTATCTATTACTATTAGTATTGTGCTTTTCATTTTTTATTTCGGGTTTGTCTTCATTAGTTATCTACTAACTGTAGTATAGGTATAATTTCCTTTTTTTTTTATTAACACTTTGGTTACAAGGGCCAGTCAGGCTTCAAATTGAAGGAGAAAGACAGGACATGACTCCTTTTACGTACAATCAAAATAGACAAGTAACGGATAGAGTGATAATACACTCTCCAACTTGTACCTAGTTGGAGCAAGATTTAATTGAAGTGCTGTATGCAGCATTCTATCCGTCAAGATGGATGGTGTAGCAAAATGAAATAGCTAAAGCTTCAGGCAGAGAATAAAATCGCAAAACTTTGAATCTCTAATTATATGTAATATAATCGTTTTTTAAATTTCAAATTTGACTTCAACGCTATCGAACTCTCTAGGTGTGAAGGATTGGCTGTCTCTTTCTCTGTCTGTCTGTTTGTCTCTCTCTCTCTCTCTCTCTCTCTCTCTCTCTCTCTCTCTCTCTCTCTCTCTCTCTCTCTCTCTCTCTCTCTCTCTCTCTCTTTCTCTGTTTCCTTCTCTCTCTATTTTTTTCCTTTCCTTCTTTCTTATCTTTCCTCTTGCTGTTTCCTCTTAATGCACCCTGACATCACCCCAAAGGTGGATGGGGTAAATTTTAAAGAAAACAACGAATCTCTTCCTATGTCTCTGTTTGTCGGTCTGTCTCTCTTTCTCTATCTCTTTTGTCTGTCGGTTTGTCTGTCTCTCCCTCCCTCCCTCTCTCTCTCTTTGTCTGTCTGTCTCTCTCCATGTCTCTATCTGTGTATCTGTCTCTTTATTATCTCTGTCTATTTCTCCGTATCTCTATCCGTCTCTCTCTCTATCTATGTCTGTTTTTCGCTTCTCTCACTCCCTCACTCCCGTCTCTTTCTCTCAGCTCTGACTCTGTATGTCTGTCACTATCTCTTTGTCTCTCTCTATGTCTGTCTTCTTACCTATCACTTCCCCCCATCTCTCTCTCTCTCTCTCTTTCTGTTTTTCTCTCTCTGTATCTGATCTGTATCTCTCTCTCTCTCCCCCTCTCTCTCTCTCTCTCTCTCTCTCTCTCTCCTGTATCTCCTCTCTCTCTCTCTCTCTCTCTCTCTCTCTCTCTCTCTCTCTCTCTCTCTCTCTCTCTCTCTCCCTGCATCCTCCTCAAATACAGTACGGTTAAAAATTCTGGAACCTATATAAATGTTAATCATATCTCAACTCAACTTGGTCAATAGTTACAAAATTTGTACACAAAATTCAGTCTTTTAAATTTTGATTAATATTCGTCTTATTTGTATTAACATTAATATAAATTTTGTCTGATATAATTCCAAGAACAATGAAAATCACTCAATTAGTAAAAAATAAAAATAAATAAGAAGCTAACCTACGATTACAATTCTCAATTTTCAATATTTTTGGGATGAAATTGAAACAGCAGCAAGTATTCGTTTTTTTGATGAAACCACCCAAAGATGATGAAAATGATTTAAAAACCTATTATTAACGTGAATATTCAAATATTTTTTCTATTTGTAACAACTTGATTAAAAAATAATCCCTTAACTAAAAAGAAATTGTTTGAAATGACATCCTTTCTGCTGCTTGTCTTGTGTAGTTTCACTCGTTTCACAAAGTTTTCAATTGTGAGCACACACTTCTCATGTGTCAAGTGTCACCGTCTTTATAAACTTTTATTTCTTGTCTCAGCTGAAATATATTCTCTAGACAATTTTTATACACATCGTTTTTCAAATAGCCTCATAGTATAGGAATAAGATCCGGTGAATGAAGAGATCAGTTGTTCACTGTCCGTTGTGAGATTAGTTGATCACCGAAAAAGATGTTGTTGAGGAAAGCGATGATCGACTAATCTTGCAAGTACATGTAACTTTTAATTGTCTTGTTTATTGTTACTGTTACATATAGAAAAAATGTTTAAATATTCATGTTGATGCATTTTAAAATCAATTTCAAATTTCATCAATTGTGGATGGTTTCACGGATTACATGTTTATCGCTTGTTTTTTCAACTGTTTTTTTTTTTATGGAAATAGTGCCAGTTAAAACATGTACCTCTTTTTACTAATTGCGTTACTTGCATTGTTCTGGAAATTATGTCATTGCTGAAGAAAATCAGAGAATAGAATGGACCCAATACTGTGCCTTGTGAGTGTTACTCCTGATAACACTAAACACATTTTGCTCGACTGGCCTTTCAGGATTATTTGTTGTGTTCTGTCACAAAGCCAATTTCTAAACCAATTTAGGATTTGTTGTTGGTCTTCTCCACTTCCCTCTGTTGGTCTGCTCGATTAGGTTTGAGAAATATTCTTTATGTCGATTTACTGAAATTTTGTGTACTAACTGATTGTGAGGCACTTTATCGAAGGCTTTATTCAAGTCGAGGATCAGTATATCATTATCAACCTGTTTTTTAATTATCAAAATATCTCGTTATTGAATCTAGTGTTGTTATCAGTTGAGTATCACACGTTGATAGTCCACCAGGACACTGGACAGTGTGTTCTTCAAGGTCATCCATTACAGAGTTATAAATTGTTATTTATACATAACATATGTATGTTGAAAGAATTTACATGGAACTGAAGTGAGTGAAATGGGCGGTAATTGGAGACCAGTCTCTTTTCCCTGTATGATATAGGCCTACGATACCAACCAAAATAATATCCAAATCCAAATCTATATATCAACATCTAAAGTAAAAACAAAAAAAGACTGAAGTAAGTATAAATCCCACACTCAGAGACTTGAGCGTGGGAATATGATAACCAGGAGTAGAGTTCTAGGCATACGGTATAATGTGGTAATAGTACTAACTAGTAGTAGTAGTA
>JAXRKP010000759.1:42500-52500 GCA_037039925.1 Doris montereyensis | reverse complement strand
GAATGATAAAATCGGACATTGGGCAGATCCTGTCCTAACAGAGACGATTTCTGATTTATCAACGCAGTCTCGTTTAGAGCTCTGCTCGGCAAACGACAACATTCAAAAAGGTATTGATGATGGCTTCGAAATTGTCCATTTTTTTAAAATTGTAAACGAATCTGTACGTAGAACAATTGCTCACATGCATAGGTCTACACAGTCACATTTATCTAAGTTTAACAGTTTGCAAGAAATATTATTCAATTTTCAGTCATCAGCAGCCTACGCACTCAGGATACCAAATTCTCAAGCACATAGCGAAATCTCTCAGGAATCTTTTGACACAAGGTGGCAAGAAGGATAGTGACCAATATTAGCAATGTATATATGTATGTATTTATTCGTGTGTGGAGAAACAATCGAGAGATACTTTGCACAGGCTTGTTGGGAGTTTGACATAATTCAGGGTGGTCCAAAAAGTAACACCAGAAACAAGAGAAATGAGTACAAGTCTATAATTGTGTTAGAATTCATGGTTTGTAATAATATATGATACACGTATTGTGATCCAATGTTACACAAGTTGTCAAATATCGTTGCATCAAACATAAACTCTTCAAATTACAGAATTTTGGAGCCTCTTGATAGAGTTTTGGGTTTTCTTTTAGTAGATCTTATTATACTTTATCAGTAACTGTCAAAATATAATCATCCTATATATCATTGGGACGTTATAGCACCTCACGGAACGGCCGTTTAAACCATCTTGGAATACCCATAAAAATCTCCCCACTAGTTATGAATTAAATCACTACGAAGACCTGTTTCGATTTTTCCCATTCAGCCTCTAAAGAGCATCGAGTTGTTTTTTATATATATATATTTTGGATAGGTTTGTTTTCATGAATTTTAAAAATAGAAGATCTGATCGTCATTACAAAAATGTATTTTCAATACAAAACAGAAAATCTCAAAAAGTATGAAGATATAAAGAAAACCCTGAGTCATTCTATTAACACTGACAAAAGGAACCTCTACCAAACTTGATAAAAATCCCTACGAATTCTATTAACACTGAAGAACGTTGTGGCAAACTTGATCAAAGAAAAACCCTGACGTCATTCTATTAACATCAAGAGGAACCTCTGTGCCAAACTTGATACAAATAAAACCCTGACGTCATTCTATTAACACTGAAGAGTTATGGCACCTCAAAGTACCAATACATCACAAAATCTTATGAATCCTATGTAGAAAACCCTGAGTTATTCTATTAACACTCAAAGGAACATGTGTGAAAACTACATAGAAAATCTTCTATGAATCCTATGTAGAGTAGAAACTTCTTCCTCAGAGTACCGATACCTTGAAAGTAATATTATGAGTGGTAAATCAAATTACAACACCACTTTGAATTGTCAGAATAATATGTAACCCATGTCATGTATCAAAGTTATGGAGCACTGTACAGACTCTTCTTCTTTTTTAGCTGCGGTACCCCTCTCTTCTTCTCCACCTCTTACCTCTTCCTCTTCCTTTTCCCCTTCTGCCAGATTTGGCGATTCCTCTTCCTCTTCCTCTTCCTCTTCTATTTTCTACTCTCGTTCTTCTTCAAAAAGTTAGGTCTTGGACTTGTTCTTCTTCTTCTTTGTAGAGAAAGGATCTTCTTCCTCTTCTTTTTTGGTCCCAAACTTCTGTGCTTCTCCTCCTCCTCCCTTCAAGATAATCTCCTTCCTCCTCCTCCTCCTCTCTCTGTCTCCTCCTCCATCCTCTTTGAAAACAACACGCACTTCTTCTTGGGAACTTCTTGTTCTTCTTCTTTGTGCTAAATTGATATTTACGAATCTGGAGTGTCTTCTTTTTTAACAATTCTTCTTATTCTTAGTTCTGTTATTATTATTTTGGGGACTGTGGAACGATACATTCATTAAAGTGATACCGAAGGACACTTGAAAATAATTATCTAGTCCATGTTTCTCTAAATAGTGAAAGTCGGTTGTAGTACCTCAAAGTACTGGTACGTTATAACAAGTATATGAAAACCCATTGTGGGACTTGTGGAGATAAACAGTAGCTCGACAAAATGTCATCAGCACTGGACCAGCAGTTTAATATCTAAAAACTTAGGTGTAAACATGATATTTTTCGGTCTGTTGGTTGAATGGCAACATTCCTGTCAAACGTGGGCGCTTTTTTGTGGTGGGTTCAAATCTGGTAGGTTATCGCTAATTCTTCTGCCTTTCTTTCTTTCTGTACGCAAATCTTTCCATAAGCAAGCTGATTCCTCTTGATTCACAGATAAGGTCGAGAAGTCACCAGTCATTATTTTGAAGGAATACATGGTGGACGGGGAATATTCAAACTCATAAATTGACAAAAATATAATATTGTCGAATGACATCATACATTATTATTTTCCGTAGGTTTTTGACACACCTAAACAAACCAAAAAACAAAAGAGAAAAGATGACAAGAAAAAATGACTAGACATGAAATATCTCTTTAACACAAGTTATCTTGTTTCTAGTCGTAGACAACCCTCAACCCCCATCAACAACAACAACAACAAACCGTTTCCCAACCCTCAACCCCCAAACAACAACAGAAAACAAACGAAAACCCTCAACCCCCAAACAAGCGCAAACAACCCTCCTCCCATGTCTTTTCCCCCCAAACAACTATTTCATTAATAGATATATGATAAACTGCATGCGAAACTTCAGCCTATATCGTGGATACTTCTGGTTATCTTATGCACTAATGTCAAAAACGTTTAGAAGCATTTGAAATGTGTGATAATATGAAGAATATTGAAAATTCCCTAGACAATTCAAAGTAAAAACACAGAGGAACGTCTAGCGAAAATTGGAAAAGAAAGAGAACTTTGACACAGGCAAATGCGATTCTTTTGTATCAATGTACAATTGTACTGACAAAAAATTGCAGATACAATATCTGTGATTCATAGAAGGGACAAGAAGAGTTATGGCAGTATCAGTACATCGAAAATCTTATGAATCCTACATACGTAAAGACGTCCGATATCACCACCAACATAGAAAATTTATGACAAGTAGAAGAGTTATAGCACTTAAGTATCAGACATGAAAATCAAATCGTGGAGAAGAGTTATGGTCGGAAACGGGAAAATCTTATGAATCCTATAGAAGAGTTATGGCACTCAACCAATACATCGAAAATCTTATGATGATGACGATGATGTAAACATCGAAAATCTTATGAATCCTAAAACTCAATCCACCCCCAATAGCAAAAACTTAGTACACTATTATTGTATTGATTTATTATCATTTATTTATAAGTTACTAAAAATCTTATGAATCCTAAAGTAGAAGTGATTCCAACATACCTTGAAAGTTCTCAAATTACACTTTGAAGGTCAGAATTATGTGTCAACACTGTCTATTTTTTTCTCTCTCTCCTGATCTCCTGTTTCTCTCTTCTCTCTTCTTAGTTCTGTTATTATTATTTTGGAATGAAATGGACTCTACTCTAGTCCATGTAAAAGTGAAAGTCGGTTGTAGTACCTCATTGGTAAAGATTTTGTGACTTGTGGTACATCTCACACAGCACTGGAAGCAGTCTGAAAACTTAGGTGTAAACATGATATTTTTCGGTCTAGTTCTTTGTCAAACGTGGGCGTTGGTGGGTTCAACTGGTAGGTTCTAAATCTTTTACTTCTTTCTCTTTCACTCTTTCCTGATTCCTCTAATTCACACTGAGGTCACTCGTACATGGTCACGGGGATTTCAACTCAAAAACCAAATTTTGTCGAACATCAACATTATTATGTTCCGGATTTTGTAAACGGTGATGACATAGTCTACATGAAATATCTCTTTTAGTTATCTTGTTTCTATGTTCAATATCACACAAGATACAATGTTTAGTGACAGAGTCTAAAACTGACACGAATGGAGACATATATTTCTCCACACTATTATTATTATATAAATGCATGCGAAATGGACTTTAGATGGATGCTAATGTCGCAAACGTTTAGAAGCATTTGAAATGTGGATATATAGAAGAATATTGAAAATTCCCTAGACAACAGAAGTAAGAAACATAGAGGAACGTCTAGCGAAATTGGAAAAGAAAGAGAACTAAGACAAAGGCAAATGCGATTTTTTGGCAATGTGTGCAGACAAAAATTATAGCAATATCTGGATTCATAGAAGGGACAAGAGCTCGTGGCAGACAACGCACCACATACGTAACGACGTCCGATATCTCCACCAACACGGGATTTTACAAGAAGCACTGAGGACAGAGCAACGTGGAGAGGGGATGGTCTCTCTGAATAGCGCAAGCCACAACTGAATGATGATGATGACGATGATGAAACAATTAACTAAAACTACCCACCCCCATAGAAAAACAGTACACTATTATTGTATTGATTTATTATCATTTATTTTAAGAGAATTAAATGCCAACAATAAAGTTCTCTATTATGAACGATTTGATTTCAAACTCTCCGATCTCCTCTTTCTCTTTTCATTGAATGAAATGGACTCTACTGCAACCCATTAAAGATTTTGTGAACTGAACAAATGGAACATCTGAAAGGTTATATTAGTTCTTGCACGAGAGTAACTAGATCTAAATCTACTTTAATTTCTCATACCCCTTTCCTTAAAGCTTGATTGGGTCAGATTTCATAGTCACGTGATAATTTCATTTGGATGCTCCGGATGTTGTTACAGCCATTGAGATTGAATGTTTTCACAGAAATGTTTCTCTGTTAATACTGCTAATGGATGATTTTCAGTTTGTTTTCAAAGTGATCAATCATTGATTTGGTGGACTCTCTCTGGTAGTCTGTAAACTGATAGAGAGAGAGAGAGAGAGAGAGAGAGAGAGAGAGAGAGAGAGAGAGAGAGAGAGAGAGAGAGAGAGAGAGAGAGAGAGAGAGAGAGAGAGAGAGAGAGAGAGAGAGAGAGAGAATGTGAGAAAGGGGGGGGAGAGAGAGAGAGAGAGAGAGAGAGAGAGAGAGAGAGAGAGATAGAGAGAGAGAGAGAGAGAGAGAGAGAGAGAGAGAGAGCGAGAGAGAGAGAGAGAGAGAGAGAGAGAGAGAGAGAGAGAGAGAGAGAGAGAGAGAGAGAGAGAGAGAGCGAGAGCAGCATACATGCATATAAGCACATACATGTACATGTACATACATACATACATACAGACAGACAGAAAGACAGATAGACAAACGGAGATAAGGAAAAAACAATTAAATATGGTAAATCGAAATCTATGCAAAGATATTGTGGTCTGTACACTGTAAATAAACATTCCATCATTTACAATGTCTCTCTCATACGCACACACACACACACACACACACACACACACACACACAGACACGAAAAGTTGAATAAGATTTGAATAATAGTAACATTACACTACAGCTGAGATTTTCATTAATGAAACTATAAAATACTAGCGACACACAAAGCTTTGTTTTTCTAATGTGCTTGGTCCGTCTAATTGTCCATGTGAACTAATGCAACCATTGATGCTGCCTACTACGCATACGGTCAATTGAACACAAACAAAGAAAATAAATCACAAGTGTCCTTTCTAGTTTTTAATTTTCCACAGAGTTGAAAATTGAAAGAAATGGCGGAGCTTTTTCTTAAGAAGATAATATGTTCAAATTAAATCACCGAAAAGAAGTGAAAGTTCCTTCAAGACCATTACGGCCTATAGAGCCGACCTTATCCCGGTTTCTATAGCGTGAAGCGGAACAAGTGATAATAATCACCTCTTGGACAGGACGCTAGTCTGACTCAGATTTTTACTCCCAAGCTAGTGCTTGCCCCCTTTTACACCTGGGACCTTGGTCGAGTGGGGGAAAATGCGTGTTTTACTGTTAAGCGTCTTTCCCAAGGAACACAACGGTGGGCTGGGCTTTGCCAGGATTCGAACCCAGGACCTCATGATCCCCAATCCGGCAGCCTAACCACTCGGCAACCGATGCCACTGGAAAAGAAGTAGGCAGATGGAATTATTTCCCAGTGTTTTAACGATGCCCTCGTCCACCCGTGAGATATGTTTTCTGTTGTTGTCCTATTGATATGATGTTGTAGAATTTATAGAGGTCTTGTATACAGTCTTATCGTGATTACATGATCGACAGTACTTCCATTTAGTATGATGCGATTCCCTAATCTGATATTGAATTATATATCTTTTCTTTCTCTTTTTGCATTCATCTTATACATAATAACAATAATAATAATAATAATAATAATGTATTTGTTGAGCGCCTCTCATCCATTTAAATGCTCGATGGCGCTTTTACATTAAAATAGTAAACAACATTACAGATTATCGGTATATAAAATGCACAACAACAACAACAACAAATTCATTTTGTTAGTTACAGTTTTAACACAAATTTTTTGATGAAACAACTTTAATCTGAGGGGAACAAAATGCTCTTATAACAAGTCTTAAGATTCTTTAAAAATTTTGAAATGAAGGTCTGCTTCTTGTTTTGAAAGAGATGGTATTCCATAAAAGAAAGGCAGCACGACAGAAAGATTTTTCTATAAAATACAATCTTTTACTTTTAGTTGCCATGGTGATCAAGAGGGACTTTGATAACCTCAATACTCTATTGGGTTGGTAACAACTGACCAGCTGTTGTAACTAGGATGGAAGAAGACTGTTAAAAAAATTGTAACAATATCAAAGGATGTTGAGTTCGATCCTGTAGCTAACTGGCAGCAAGTGTAGTTCTTTTAATACTTGCACGATTAGTTCACTTTGTTTAGTTAGGCTAATTAGTCTAACAGCCTTATTTTGAAGATTGTTCAATCTTTGAATCAAATATTTTGGTTCAGATGTTAAGAGATCATTTGAATAATCCATACGACTCAGAATAAGTGATGTAACAAGCATTTTTGTTGTTGCTTGGTCTAGAATACATCTTATCTTGCTAATAATATTCTTCAAATGAAAATTGCAGCTCTGAATTGTTTTTAGTAACATGTTCTATCATTACAAGTTCATGATCTAAATAACATCCACGGTTTTGAACATACATGCACTTAAAGATGTTTACCATCTTGATCTGATCTGGTTTCCTGTTTGTTTTGCTCGTTTCCCTTAGTTTCTATCAATAACTTCCTCCTCTTACACCATCTTATACCTGCTTACAGATAGATCTCAACGCATAGCAAATAACAATATCTTTTGAACCGGTTAAAACAAACTGGTTGTGTGGTAGGACTCAACAAGTGAACTTGTATGTACATTGTATTCTAGTTCTAGTAGAGATGCGATTGAGTTTAAAATCACGAGACCACGTGCATCCCACGCTTAGAGCTTTCACTCTGTGCCTCCAAAATTCTAAAAATGGTTTGACAGGAAGGGAAGACAGGGCCTTCAATCAAGAATGCGTTTATTGTATGACATTCCGCCTCTACTCTAAGGCAAATGTACATTTATATGGTGAATGCACTCAAATTACATTGACAAATCTCACACGAATGAAGCGTTGACATGCTCAGACACACGCTCACTTCACTGCACTAAATCTTCCAAACATGGACAGGAAATTATTCTCTTTGCTCTTGGCACACCTTCTTAAGAGCGATGACCATATAAGGGATACGAGTATTACCACTATGCACAACTTGTATTATCAGAGGGATGTAGTCTTACTGTTCTTCCTTTCTAAATTGATATAAACTATCGAAGGCAAACTATCGAAGGCAAAAATGTAGATCAATACTCAATAAATAATAATACAAAATATAATTAATAAATAAAAGAATAAATAAATATATAAATATCGAATAGATAAATGAATAAATAAATGAATGAATAGATACAAAAAAAATCATATTTGAATGAAAAAAGATAAATAAATAAATAAATAAGTGAATGAATGAATAAATATGAATAAAATAAATAATCAGACAGAAAAAAATCATATTTGAATGAAAAATAAATAAATAAATAAATAAGTGAATGAATGAATAAATATGAATAAAATAAATAATCAGACAAAAATAGTGGGGTAGGGAAAATTATCTAGTGCAATATATATTATTTTTATGCCCATATATAGCGTTGTGTCATGTTGGCATGGTTTTTCCCACTTAAAGCCAATGGCATCTAAATCACAAAATCGTCATCTTATATATAGACTGAGCGAATCTCAGGAACGACAATGATTTCAAACGTCAAATTGCACATGGAGTTAGAGAATCGATGTGGAATCAACAATGGCCTATCTAGAATTATGGCAACAGCTGTTATACCTTTACTCCTGCCATTTGAGTCTTGAATTATTTATACGAATGAAGGCAGCCATGAAGACTTCGAAGCCTTGCTTCTACCAAACGACCGTAGTAAATAAATGAAAGGAAGTCAATGTAATTATACCAGTTTGAGTCATTTAGCGCCAAATGCCTGTACCTAATAATATTTGACGATTTGGTGATTGGGTTTTGCAGCCCTAATCCTTTCAAATTCATCATTCTATAACCTTATAAATGCATTTAGTGGTTTAAAGACGTGCTGTTACGAAGAGACATTAAATCCTTGAGACACCATTTTGGCCATTTTCTTCAAAGAATTTTGGCCGTACATTTAGTAAAATACTGTCATCTAATAGATCTGTAAGTAAACCAAGACCAATGTGATTCAAACGTTCACAGTCTTCGCCCGCTAGCCCATGTTTGTGTAAATTACTAGCCTATTGTAATTGTATTCTTGATGGGTAAGCGAAAGCAAAGCCTTAGCTACCATACTCGAAATGCCAAGCGAAAACGAAAGGTACAGTCAAATTCCCGTACCGGTAACAATGTTGACAATGACGTAGATCTAGAATCAAGGCCAGATCTAGCTCTAGATAATGATAACAACATAGATCTAGATCTAGAAGCAAGAGCAAAGCGAAAACGTGAGGTTCTGTCAACTTCACGTTACAATGTTGACAATGATGTAGATCTAGATCTAGAATCTAGACCAGATCTAGATAATAATACAGAAGCAAGAGCAGATTCTCTAGATCTAGACCAATACCCGGTCCAATCCCTGCATGAGGTAGACTTTGAAATACGTTGTTATAGGAATGAGGCTTTGATTCAAGACCAAATAAATCTAGATCTAGACACAGCTCATCAAGACCTGCGTATAGATCAAGAGAATGCTATAGATCTACATCATTTCCCTAATGTACAGAGACACCAGCAAGCGAAATCATTGGCATATCTAGCCAAAATAGCAAGCCCATGCAAGATCAGAAGTTTGGAATGATCCACCAACTTTACTAAGAAACACGACAAAGACAAACGACGCACCAAGTCTGCCACACTTTGACAATAAAATTACAAAAAAACGATACGGAATTTCATTTTCTAATTATGATATTCATAATCAGTGTCAAATTTACCAAACAGTTTGATACCAAACACATTATATAATATTTGTATTTGTTGAGTTTGATTAAATCCCCGCCCCGACTTTGAACAGGAAATGTGTCACTGGGACGAGGTCATCTCTACCCACGCTTCCGCACCCAGCACATATCAATGTGTTGCATCATTTCAATTTTCATTTCATTTTTGTGATTGCATTGTATTCGGTTGTCTTTTTTTTATATTAACGGGGAAACCATCGACAAAAGTTTTAGAAACGTATTCTCATCCATTCGTAGATAATTGTGAAAATCAACAGGATACATTCTTAGTTCCTGTAACAAATTTGTATGAGTAAACTTTGCTCAGTTATAAAAGCCATTTCTTCGTCCAAATCAATCGTTTCCCTTTTGATTTTTTTCGATTATTGAATATACTAACAACGCACAGACATCAGTTTCATTTAACGTCGACATGGTCACCACAACTGAAAACAACTGAATGACGAAACCCCGCACTGTCGAGAATGATGGCACGAAAAATTCATATGGCAAAACCTAACGTGTAGGCGTAAAAATAACCTAAGGCGGGGGATGTAGGTTCAAACACGAGTGGAAACATGGGCATGA
>JAXRKP010000759.1:10000-22500 GCA_037039925.1 Doris montereyensis | reverse complement strand
TCTATTCTTTGTATTTGTTTCTATCTATTCTTTGTATTTGTTTTTCTATCTATTCTTTGTATTTGTTTCTATCTATTCTTTGTATTTGTTTCTATCTATTCTTTGTGTTTGTGTCTATCTATTCTTTGTTTTGTTTCTATCTATTCTTTGTATTTGTTTCTATCTATTCTTTGTATTTGTTTCTATCTATTCTTTGTATTTGTTTCTATCTATTCTTTGTATTTGTTTCTATCTATTCTTTGTATTTGTTTCTATCTATTCTTTGTGTTTGTTTCTATCTATTCTTTGTATTTGTTTCTATCTATTCTTTGTATTTGTTTCTATCTATTCTTTGTTTTGTTTCTATCTATTCTTTGTATTTGTTTCGTTGTTGTTGCAATGGGCTTTAATTTATTCAATGAATTTTTTTCTCTCCATTTTCTTCATTTTAATAACATTTCGTTCTTCTTAGATAGAGCACCCTTTATTTTCTTTGGTATGCAAATTTCCAACCATCTGTCCAAACGACTAGATATATTTTTGTTGATACTTATTACGATACACTAAGGCACATTATTCAACATGTATCTTCGCTGTGAATTGAAAGCTTAGTATAGCTTTGTCATGCCTTTAGATACAGGGAACAACAATATATCAGCATATTCTGTGGCGGGCATGCACGAGGTTGCGTGAAATTATGAGCTTGAAATCCATCGAGGTAAAAGGCTGGAATGAGGATATATTTCACAAGACGTTTGGAGCCTTGAGAAATGTACGTTAGTGTCGGAGAATAAGGATATATCGCAAGGAAGCCAAAGAGATTTACTTAAGATGGCAATGTGCTTCACTGTCGCCCTCTTGTGGAGTTCAAAAACGAACGAAGGAAGTAGTAAAATATGCAACGAATCAATGACAAGTAAAAGCAGTAAAGTTTGTACGTGTGTGGGGGAAGTGACGTAGACGTTTCCCATTAGTGACGTCACACGCTGAAGTGCCACGGTTTCTGATAATCGCAAACTCTGTGGTTTGATTTGGCGTCTGTGGCTTAGTGGTTAGACTGCCGGGCTGGGGATCATGAGGTCCCCGGGTTCGAATCCTGGGAAAGCCAGGCCCGACGAAGTCGTGTTCCTTGGTTAAAAAAGGCGCTTAACACGCATTTCCCCACACGATCCAGTTGCAAAATGGATACAAGCACTAGTTTAGAGGTTTAAAAAAACCTGCGTCAGACTAGCGTCCTGTCCAGGATGTGATTATTGTCACGCAATAGAAACCGACATAAGCTTCGGCTCTATGGACCGTAATGGCTTTGAAGGATCTTTACTTACTGTAGTTTAATTTGGTTGCATAATGATAATCATCATACTATAATAGAAGTAAGGTCGATCGTGTAACCACGGTAGACTCTTAAACCAAATCTCCATAAATTTTACATTTCATTATAGCAAGAACGAAATCTATTAATGGTGGACGTGAGTGTAGCCAAAAAACACTTGAAAAAATATTTCATCTATTTAATAAATATTTGTGTATTTAACTTGAGAACACTCTCTGCAATTTCTCTCAATCCTGTAGAAAAGAAATCACTAGGGATAGACACGTTTAAATTATATGTCTTTGTTCGTGTTCAATTGATTGTATGCAAGCACCGAAGGGAAGCTTAGTTGTTGTAATGGAAACGTGTCACAACTTTTTTTTTTATCCCTTTTCCTTCCAAATGTTCTCTTTGTATTCATGAAATGTATGCTTTTTTTTGTCGCTAAGAAAACTTATAAACACAATGTTATCCTACATTTTCAATAATTATTGTAGAATTTGCTTCATAAATATCAACAGTTTCGACATCTGTTGATTGTGTAAGAGTGCTCGCTCAGTCTGTAAGTACACATAGTTGTTTGAATGTATGTATATTCATAGGATGTCCTCCTCAGAAAATCAGAACCAGATGAATTTAAAAGGGACAAAGATGAGTTTTTAATTTTCAATATTGAATCTAGAAAAAAAATCTAAATCATTCTGAAAATGTTGTTTATGAATTTATATCGCAACAAAAAGCAGGCATGAAATGTTTCTCTGTAAAGACAACAATGTAGGAAAAATGTGGTTTTATTTAGATTGATTTTATTTAGATTGATATTTAATTTATTTCAATAAGACCATGCAAACTGAAGATCATTGCAAAGATCTAAACTGAGCACAGACGATGGCAAGTTTCCTCCCACACATGTATTGTTCTATGTTGTAAGAATACTGTCTTGATGTGAAATTGGTTTGTAACGCCACAACACAACTGTCAATTTTCTCATATTATGAGGTTAATAAAATTGTCTTCTCTTCTCTTCTCTTCTCTTCTCTTCTCTTCTCTTCTTTCTCTTCTCTCTCTTCTTCTCTTCTCTTCTCTTCTCTTTCTCTTATCTTCTCTTATCTTCTCTTCTCTTATCTTATCTTCTTTTATCTTCTCTTATCTTATCTTACTTTATCTTATCTTATCTTTTCTTATCTTATCTTATCTTATTTTATTTTATTATCTTTCTGAATAAAGGTCAAAACGGTAAATCCTGTACTTAATTGTATTAGCCCATAATCGTTAATGCCACATTCGGTCTTGCCAAAATAATAATATTAAATTTAAGCTTCGGATACTGTTGAATTTTCCCTTGTCTGAGGCGACTTCCTGTTTTGAAATATGACCTGTGTAGACGGTGGCTCGTTCTTTATTTTTTGTTTGATTTGATTTACCCACATCCACAACTAGTTTTGGTAGGATTTAAAATTTTGCCCGGACTGCCCTGTACACAGCCAAGGGATCTTGAATGCGCACACTGTTGTGATCTGCACACGGGGCCTCCTTTTTATCGTCCGTCTTCGATATGACTAGGTGTCGATTCACCTACGTGGACCAGGGGCGGGGGGGGGGTCGATTTTCCTCGAAAAAACTGGAGAAAATGTGTCAACCGTTGGCGGGGCTCGAACTCACTACCTTTTGGTTGAGATCCCGACACCTTGTCTCTGAACTACCGAGTCCCCCTTGTAGCTTGCTCCGTTCATTTAAAAATATTCCATGGACTTTGAGATCAATCCAACTTAAAAGATCTGGCTGTGGTTCTGAGCCCAGAAAAAAAAGTCCGGCTATACATGTCCATACTATATCATTTTAGAGTGAATCTTTTGTTAACCGGAAGTAGGAGTCTATAACCCAGCCTACCACATTGATTGCCTCGATATCAATCTCATTTCCTGGTACCCAAGGCAATTAGTAGAAGCTGTCGACTTATACATTTGAAATCCCGCACTGAGAGATATTTTAGATCTTTTCTTCCAAGTGCCATACGAAATTGTGACCCTACTTAGCTTTGAAATGCATAAAGGCCTTTTACTTACAAATGTTTAAGCAATGAAAATTGATAGATGGAAAATGAATGATTTATGATAACTTGATGAATGTGTATGAAACTAGCTGATTTGTCATTATTGTTTATGTATATTGTTTCACCTCGCTATTTATTTACATACATTTTTGTCTTTATATCTATTTCTCATAAAACCTACACGTTAATGATTAATTTAAGTTAGATTTCTTTTTTATTTAAATTTATTGATGTATTCTATCATTTTTTCTAACGGAAAATGTGATTTCAAAGATGTGATTTCGTTTCTATTGGATTAATAATAATAATTGAATTGAAGTAAAGAGACGATAACACACGCTTGATGGGGGGGGGGGGGGGGGGTAATATGAAAGGAATTGGAAATAGCTTCTGTACTAGACGACACATTAATATTTTTATCCCTTTGGTTTGATTGTAAACAAAAAAATAGAAATAAAAGCAGGATTTCGATATCCCCTCCCCTTTTCCCCAAATCTCTGTTAACGACAGATGACAAAATATTGATGTTATAGAATAAAATACAGCACTCCCTTCTCCTTACCAAAAAAAAAAAAAACCCAAACAAACAAAAAAAGCACAAAGAACAAGAACAAAATAAAACAAAATAATCCCTCTCCCTTTCCCCCGTCGCCCGCCTGCTCAAATAACACAAACAACAACAGTAAAAGGAAAACAGATAAAAAACAACAATAGAACCAAAACAAAAATTTGAGACTGCTTGATGATATTACGACGAAACCTTGCAGATAAACAAAAAAACATTAAGACAGCCATGACACTGACAGAATCTAAACATAAAATAATAATAATAACAACAATAATATTAATAATAATATAATTAATATCTATAGCGCCCACTCCCATCTTACGACAGCTCTAGGCGCATAATTATACATACACAGTAAAAACATGAGCAATGTACATATATATATAAAAAAAATACATGAAAATATAACATTAATTATAGTGGTGTATGGTACATGAATTAAAACCGAATAATAAAAAAACCAATTACTTTTCTTCTAAGAAGCATCGCATGAGGTATGTCTTCTGACATGTCAACCATAGATCGCATTGACAGCGGAAGAGAATCCCAGACGTATGTCTACTGACATGTCAACCATAGATCGCATTGACAGCGGAAGAGAATCCCAGACGTGTGGATCTGCGTATTTAAAAGAGCGCAGTGACAGTTTTGTCAGGCTTTTCTTTGGGGGAACGCTTAGCAGACATCAATGGCGGCGGATGGAAGGAAAGGAAGTCACGTCTGCGTACACCGGAAGACTTTTTAACTCCAATGTCTAGGTATACATACGGTATCAGATTACGATGAATCTTTTGGTAACCGGAAGTAAGAGTCCATACCCCAGACTACCAGATTGATTGCCTCGAGATCAATCATGATTGAAGTAAATAGATGATAACAGACGCTTGGAGGGAACATATTATGAAATGAACTGGAAATAGCTTCTGTAGTAGACCACGCATTAGTTTATTTATCACTTTGGTTGTGATCGTAAACTTCAATATCCAAACCAAACCAAGACAAAATTTGAGATTGCTTGATGATATTACGACGAAACCAGGCATATAAACAATAAAGCAATAAACCAGCCGTGACAGTGACATAATCTAAACCTGAAATCGCGGTGGATGGAAGGAGAGGAAGTCACGTCTATATCGGAAGACTATGTAACTCTAAGTCTATCTAACCACGTATTAAAAAAAACCCAACAACATTCCAACAGTTCAAAGTTATCTATGGCAACCTGGAACACCAATAGCTTCTCGCTCTCAGGATCTCAGTCTGTAATGAAACTACGCCACAATCTTCAGCGTAAAGAGTTAAGAAAGGTTGAGCCCCAGTTAATGGATCTCATGATTAGTTTCCAGTTGATCTATACGCTTTCACCTCTTTTTCTTTTAACCAATAGACTGTTTGCTCAAATAATACGCTAGAACTAAGTTATCCAGTGGAGAATCCCCATGGAATTGAATTTACTATCACATAATGTATCGGTATTATCTACATTGCTGATATACTATCTTCTTTCTTATCCTTCTTGGATAGGGAAAAAACCGAAATAAAGATAAAGGATTTTTAAAAATAATCTTCAATCCTCGTTAGATGTGGGATAAGAGTTGCATGTCTTGGATGTCTAAGTTGGATGTCTTGAGTTTCAGTAAAGTATTGGAGAAGATTAACTTTGAGTTATCAAATGCCTGTAGAGATATTGATTAAAATAGGTATTTTAAAATAATTTTGTGGATGTAAATATACAATGAAAATCATCTTATAAATTGGACTGAAAAGAGAGATCACGTAATGTTATTTTGAAAAACGGACACAAACATTTCGGTTGTCGAATATCGGGTGATAGGAAATTTCGAGTCACCGAAACATAATTTATAAAACTGATGTACTCGTAATTTTATATCATACTCTAACGTTATGTAAAAAAAAAAAAGGTGAAAGATTGAAATGAGATGTCTTTTGACTGTCCAATTCAGAAGAGATTCTTTATTAACATTGTTAGGCACAGTTTCACATCTTTCAGTGAATGTGCCGAAGTACATATTAAAGCCTTTGTTGCAGACGTTAAGATGGTTGATATCCAATCATGATATTGCTACTACAAAAAAATGCAACAAAAATAAACATAAGAAAAACAACAACAAGAACACACACACAAAAAAACACACCAAAAAAAAAAAACAGCAGCAAAAAAACCCACCACAACAAAACAAAACTGAAAAGGAAATTTGAGGGAAACAAAATCAAATTTGAACACATTAGAACTAGTACATAAATGTGCCGTTTCTCGATGGAATTTCACTCTGTCTTTTTTCTCTTTTTGCATTGATGCGACGCATTGAAATATCAAATTCAATAAGTAGCGTTATCTTTATCGATATTGAAAAGCAGAAACTTTCTTCTTAAATCTTTCCATTAAAAAAAAAAAGAAGTCAGTTTTTTTTTTTGTTTCTCAGCGAAAAAGATATTACTGACATTACATTACATTACTACGTATGCTATTTGATGTCTTCGTCTAGTAGGTCTACATTCCGCTGTTTTCCTATTTTATTTATTACATTTTGCTTTAAGTTAATTTTTTTTAAATCCTTAAGGCACAAATCTATCCACATGACTTCCATCAATACATTTACAGAGACCACAGGATCTGATGTTTCAATAATGTAATTTCTTAGATTTAATCCAAATACTATGGTAAGCTCTTAAACATTTTTTTTTAAAAGGTGACTTTGTCGTCTATCATTGCCTCTACAACGCTTTGCCCTGTAAACATAAGATACTGTTAAGTTCGAGTTTGAGCTTCAAGCGAAATCAATCACATCGACCTAGATATCTAGATCTAAGGTAAGATAAGATAAGATAAAATACAACTTTATTGCCAATAAATCAGGACATTGCTTTGGTGTTGATACAATACTTGCCATACAATATAAAATATTTCACATTTTTACGATACATAAATTATTCTTCACACACAAACAGCGTACGTACATCTAAACAATATATGATTAAACTATGTATAACATAACATACAAAAAATAACATTTACTAATACATGTAACTTCATAATCATAACAATGAACAACATTTCGAAGAGTTGCATGATCACAATGCTGGTGATGGAAGTGATCACAAATTTACAGATGATAGGAAGAATGTTATCTTTTATAGCATTCTATCACAATTTTATAGATGATAGGAAGAATATTATCTTTTATAGCATTCTTTATAGATGATAGTAAGAATATTATCTTTTATAGCATTCTATCATAATTTTATAGACGATAGTAAGAATATTATCTTTTTATAGCATTCTATCACAATTTTATAGATGATAGGAAGAATATTATCTTTTATAGCATTCTATCACAATTTTATAGATGATAGGAAAAAATATTATCTTTTATAGCATTTTATCATAATTTTATAGATGATAGGAAGAATGTTATCTTTTATAGCATTGTATCACAATTTTATAGATGATAGTAAGAATAATATCTTTTATAGCATTCTTTATAGAGGATAGTAAGAATATTATCTTTTATAGCATTCTATCACAATTTTATAGATGATAGTAAGAATATTATCTTTTATAGTATTCTATCATAATTTTATAGATGATAGTAAGAATATTATCTTTTATAGCATTCTTTATAGATGATAGTAAGAATATTATCTTTTATAGTATTCTATCATAATTTTATAGATGATAGTAAGAATATTATCTTTTATCGCATTCTTTATAGATGATAGTAAGAATATTATCTTTTTATAGTATTCTATCATAATTTTATAGATGATAGTAAGAATATTATCTTTTATCGCATTCTTTATAGATGATAGTAAGAATATTATCTTTTATAGTATTCTATCATAATTTTATAGATGATAGTAAGAATATTATCTTTTATAGCATTCTTTATAGATGATAGTAAGAATATTATCTTTTATAGCATTGTATCATAATTTTATAGATGATAGTAAGAATATTATCTTTTATAGCATTCTATCATAATTTTATAGATGATAGTAAGAATATTATCTTTTATAGCATTCTATCACAATTTTATAGATGATAGGAAGAATATTATCTTTTATAGTATTCTATCATAATTTTATAGATGATAGGAAGAATATTATCTTTTATAGCATTCTATCACAATTTTATAGATGACGGTCAGAATATTATCTTTTATAGCATTCTATCATAATTTTATAGATGATAGGAAGAATATTATCTTTTATAGCATTCGATCACAATTTTTAGATGATAGTAAGAATATTATCTTTTATAGCATTCTATCACAATTTTATAGATGATAGGAAAGATATTATCTTTTTTTTTATTCTATCATAATTGTATAGATGATAGGAAAAAATATTATCTTTTATAGCATTCTATCACAATTTTTTATATGATAGTAAGAATATTATCTTTTATAGCATTCTATAATAATTTTATAGACGATAGTAAGAATATTATCTTTTATAGTATTCTATCATAATTTTATAGATGATAGGAAGAATATTATATTTTATAGCATTCTATCATAATTTTATAGTTGATAGGAAGAATATTATCTTTATAGCATTCTTTATAGATGATAGGAAGAATGTTATCTTTTACAGCATTCTATCATAATTTTATAGACGATAGTAAGAATGTTATTTTTTTATAGCATTCTATCATAATTTTATAGATGATAGGAAGAATATTATCTTTTATAGCATTCTTTATAGACGATAGGAAGAATATTATCTTTTATAGCATTCTATCATAATTTTCTAGACGATAGTAAGAATATTATCTTTTATAGCATTCTATCATAATTTTATAGATGATAGGAAAAATATTATCTTTTATAGCATTCTTTATAGACGATAGGAAGAATATTATCTTTTATAGCATTCTATCATAATTTTATAGACGATAGGAAGAATATTATCTTTTATAGCATTCTATCATAATTTTATAGACGATAGTAAGAATATTATCTTTCATAGCATTCTATCATAATTTTAAAGATGATAGTAAGAATATTATCTTTCATAGCATTCTTTATAGTACAATAAAAAGAATGGTTTTTTAGGGAGCGTTTGGACATTTTCATTTGAGGTGTTATTTTTATAATCTGAAGATATAATGTCACAAGTGAGCAGACACATTAGCTATATAGCATATCTATATATTTTACACCCTATGTGAAGTACACTCTATGTGTGTACACTATATCGTACACCCTATGTGCGTATACCCTATGTGCGTATTATCTTTTATGCATTTACCTATGTGCGTACACTCCTATGCGTATACCTATGTCGCACACTCTATTTTCTAGACGATATACCCTTATCTTGTATAGCATTCTATCATAATTTTACTCTATGTGCGTATGAATATTATCTTTGTATAGCATTCTTTATACACCCTATGTGAAGATATTATCTTTTATACATTCCATAATGTTCACCCTATGTAAGAATATTATCTTTTATAGCGTATATCATAATTTTATACCCTATGTGAAAAATATACCCTTTATAGCATTCTTTATACCCTATGAAGCGTATATCCTTTGTGCGTACATCTATGTGTGTACACCCTATGTGCGTACACCTTATGTGCGTACACTCTATGTGTAGACCCTAGTGCGTACACCTTTCATGTTCTACACTCTATGTGTAGTACACTATATGTTTCATAGCATTCTTTATAGTACAATACCCTATGTGCGTACACTCTATGTGCATATTCCCTTGATGTGCGTACACTCTATGTGCGTATACCCTATGTGCGTACACCTATATGCGTATACCTATGTGCGTATACCCTATGTGCGTATACTCTATGTGTGTACACCCTATGTGTGTACACTCTATGTGCGTATACCCTATGTGCGTACACTCTATGTGCGTATACCTATGTGCGTACACTCTATGTGCGTACACTCTATGTGCGTATACCCTATGTGCGTATACCCTATGTGCGTATACCCTATGTGCGTATACTATATGTGCGTACACTCTATGTGCGTATACCCTATGTGCGTATACCTATGTGCGTATACCCTATGTGTGTACACCCTATGTGTGTACACTATGTGTTCTTACACTCTATGTGCGTATACCCTATGTGTATACACTCTATGTGCGTATACTCTATGTGTACACTCTATGTGCGTATACCCTATGTGCGTATACTCTATGTGCGTATACCCTATGTTCTTACACTCTATGTGCGTACACCCTATGTTCTTACACTTTATATGTGTATACCCTATGTTCTTACACTCTATGTGTGTATACCCTATGTTCTTACACTCTATGTGTGTATACCCTATGTTCATACACTCTATGTGTGTATACCCTATGTTCTTACACGCTATGTGTGTATACTCTATGTTCTTACACTCTATGTGTGTATACCCTATGTTCTTACACTCTATGTGTGTATACCCTATGTTCTTACACGCTATGTGTGTATACCCTATGTTCTTACACTCTATATGTGTATATCCTATGTTCTTACACTCTATGTGTGTATACCCTATGTTCTTACACTCTGTGTGTGTATACCCTATGTTCTTACACGCTATGTGTGTATAACCTATGTTCTTACACTGTATGTGTGTATACCTATGTTCTTACACTCTATGTGTGTATACCTATGTGCTTACACTCTATATGTGTACACCCTATGTTCTTACACTCTATGTGTGTATACCCTATGTTCTTACACTCTATGTGTGTATACCTATGTGCTTACACTCTATGTGCGTATTCCCCATGTGCTTACACTCTATGTGTATACCCCATGTTCTTACACTCTATGTGTGTATACCCCATGTGCTTTCACTCTATATGTGTATACCCCATGTTCTTACACTCTATGTGTGTATACCCCTATGTGCTTACACTCTATGTGTGTATACCCCATGTGCTTACACTCTATGTGTGTATACCCTATGTGCTTACACTATGTGTGTATACCCCATGTTCTTACACTCTATGTGTGTATACTCTATGTTCTTACACTCTATTTGGGTATACCCTATGTTCTTACACTCTATGTGTGTATACTCTATGTTCTTACACTCTATTTGTGTATACCCCATGTTCTTACACTCTATGTGTGTATACTCTATGTTCTTACACTCTATGTGTGTATACTCTATGTTCTTACACTCTATGTGTGTATACTCTATGTTCTTACACTCTATGTGTGTATACCCCATGTTCTTACACTCTATGTGTGTATACCCCATGTTCTTACACTCTATGTGTGTATACTCCATGTTCTTACACTCTATTTGTGTATACCCCATGTTCTTACACTCTATGTGTGTATACTCTATGTTCTTACACTCTATTTGTGTATACCCCATGTTCTTACACTCTATGTGTGTATACCCCATGTGCTTACACTCTATGTGTGTACACTCTATGTGCTTACACTCTATGTCTGTTCACCCTATGCACTTACACCATATATCCGTACACATATGTGTCTACACCCTATGCACTTACACCATATATCCGTACACATATGTGTCTACACCCTATGCATTTACACCATATATCCGTACACATATGTGTCTACACCCTATGCATTTACACCATATATCCGTACACCTATGTGTCTACACCCTATGCATTTACACCATATATCCGTACACCTATGTGTTTACACCTATGCATTTACACCATATATCCGTACACCTATGTGTGTACACCCTATGCATTTACACTATAAATCCGGGCAAAAGAAAAACAATAATCCTACCAAAACATCCCGAGATCACCTTAGTTGTGGATGTGGGTAGAATGAAATCAAATCAACACACACACACACATACACACACACAGACAGGTGTTTTTGGGAGGGTGTGATCGTCTTCGAAATATTGTTCTGTGTTATATTTTTCTATTTCTAGTTCCGTTTGACATGCCGTAAACACAGCTCAAGTTCAATATCTAGATTTGTCTTTTTGGGAAGGATTTCTTAACAATGGGAAATTTGAATGTCTTCTTTCAAGTTTGGTGTGGGTATTTCTGTTGTTGTGGTTATATTCTATAAAGACATCAGGAAATGTGGACCTGTCAGAAATGTATGGCTTCTGATATAGGTTATAGATCTAGTATCTTTAAATCTAGTTATGCTATGCTTACGTTTACGTTCTCAAATCCATCTCATGTTCAAAAAGTCAAACAACTGAGTAGGCTAAAACAAAACAACAACCCAAAAACAGCGATCACAGTAAACACTAATTGTACGTGTGATACTGTAGGCCACAACCCAACAACAGCAATCACAGTAAACACTAGTTGTAATTGTGATACTATAGGCCACAACCAGACAACAGCGATCACATTAAACACTAGGTGTACGTGTGATACTGTAGGCCACAACCCAACAACAGCAATCACAGTAAACACTAGTTGTAATTGTTATACTGTTGGCCACAACAACAACAGCAATCACAGTAAACACTAGTTGTACGTGTGATACTATACTGTAGGCCACAACCCAACAACAGCAATCACAGTAAACACTAGTTGTACGTGTGATACTGTAGGCCACAACCCAACAACAGCAATCA
>JAXRKP010000758.1:220000-225388 GCA_037039925.1 Doris montereyensis | reverse complement strand
CAACAAGGACATTTTTAAAGCTCGTGTTAGACACATTTCAAACGACACGTGTTATTCTTGCAGAGACTGATGATCTCATTATTGAGTATTGCGTTTCCAACCAAAGGATAAGAAACTTCATCGTCAAGAACAGCGAAGACGACAGCCCATATGCGAAAATGCGACAACGATATCTGCTTAATTGGCAAGACCAGACGATCCGGATTATGGATGACTGCGACTATGGAAACCACGTGCATAATATTCTGACATTGCTATCCCATCTTTAAAAAGCTTGATCTTCAAAACATTGCATCTATAATCTATAAAAAGCAAGCCAGAGACGAAACATTTTCTGGAACCCATGACTTGTATAGCCAATAATATGCATACCTTTTCATGTTAACATTTTCTAATAATGTTTTGTAATTCTCAGATAATTATCAATTTGCCATGGTTTGATTGCTGATTCCTCACTTGGATGTCATTGTTGTTTGGTCTCTTTATTTGCATATTTGTGAATGTATTCATTCAAAGCAAATTCGACTTTGATAGAGATGCATTGATGATGCTTCAAGAATTATTGTATCCATTTTCCCTTAAATACTTGAATATCTGAAATAATGCCTTCACTTCTTGATGTTTTGATGAAGGGATGTTTAAGAATGTACTGGCACTACAGTCTTGATCATCTAGAATCTATGCGTGGATAACAGCAAGTTGGCATCTTAATCTAGTTAAATACCGGTACACCTCATGACTAACTTGAGACTGAGACACACGTACCTGCACGCAGTGTACGTGAAAGAACTCCCTCATTTCTCAAGATCGCAGTAACACAACTATGCACCGGGGCTTTGAAATGTTTAACTCCAAAAACAAAATTTGAAAAAAAACAATAAATAAATAAAAAACAAAAACAAACAAACACATACTACGAGACAGAACTAATTGCGTTATACCTCCTTTGGCATTAAACCATTTAAATTAACTATAACGTAAAATCTTTAAATGCATGAAAACCGCTGAAGTCCTACATTATACTACAGCGTTTTATTTAATTGTTAACAAACTGCGCTTTCATAGAAACACTTAAGTCATATTGTGAAAAACGAGAAAAAATTAAATGGAACCATCAAGCATTAACCGGTCAGTTTGACACCGCTCCATTTAATTACCATTCGCCACAAATAACCACGCCTGTGCATGTGATACAAAGACAATATGTCTGCCAATCTTTTTTAAAGCTTACAGGGTATGTTATTAGTACTATTATGACCGTAACTTAAAGTGAGGAAGGTGAAGACATGGGGAAGGAGAGGGAATTAAGGCAACTGTTCTATACAAAACGTTCACATATAATAACCACTTTTTACATTCACAGGCTGATTTCAATGAGTTCGACAACAAGTTAATGTTAGATCGAAAGTAGTCACACAATGTATAGATTAAATCAAACACACGCAGTGGAAATGCATGCTTTCCACAAGCATATCAATCATAATCTGTATTACATTATTATGATTTATTGGGAGTTTACTCTTCGTCCGCCGATAACAACAACAGTAACTTACATGGACGCAAAAAGTCTCGATACCTTTAATAAAGAGTACAAAACATAAAACAGTGTATAGCATTAGCAGTAGCAGATAATGGTGACAATTTAACACTCTTGATGTGCATACATACTATTACTATTACCATTTTTAAAATATAAATGACCTGTTAGTGTTTCTCATTCTCACTAATGTCTCGTCGCAAATGATGACGATTCGCGCCACACGATGATACATGATGACCATTATGAACCAACATCACTCCGATACTTGGTTGGGGGTGGGGGGGGGGGTCTTCATTGTTGCAGCGTGGGTCCAGAACATGTCAGTTATTGTGTTTGTTCAACGGTAAATTAGAGTGTTCGGATTTACAGGATTGTGTAGTACTTGGAGACCAAATCAATAATATATGCCTTGCACTTAGCTAATGTGACTATCCTATACTCCTCCTAGACTCAGCCTGTGAAATAGTTGTGCGACTAGGACCGATGCGAGGGCCACGTGTTGGATCATGTCTCATTGTCTGCTGGTGAACATTTTCGGTGTTATTGGCTTCTCTTTATTTGTGTTGTTTGTAGGGCTTGTTTTGTCTCGTCACCTCACAAGAAATGATCTTAAAATTAAGGATTTCTCTGAAATCACAAAACTTTTAAACGAATTCTTAAAACTATAAGTCAATGTTGGCTCAGAATTTACGCTTTTTAATCTTTTATCTCGTCTCACGCCATTTGCGCGCGCGTGTGTGTGTGTGTGTGTGTGTGTGTGTGTGTGAGAGAGAGAGAGAGAGAGAGAGAGAGAGAGAGAGAGAGAGAGAGAGAGAGAGAGAGAGAGAGTGAGAGAGGGAGAGAGAGAGAGAGAGAGAGAGAGAGAGAGAGAGAGAGAGAGAGAGAGAGAGACAGAGAGAGAGAGAGAGAGAGAGAGAGAGAGAGAGAGAGAGAGAGAGAGAGAGAGAGAGAGAGAGAGAGAGAGAGAGAGATATAGATATATATATATATATATATATATATATATATATATATATATATATATATATATATATATAGAGAGAGAGAGAGAGAGAGAGAGAGAGAGAGAGAGAGAGAGAGAGAGAGAGAGAGAGAGAGAGAGAGAGAGAGAGAGAGAGAGAGAGAGAGGGGGAGAGAGAGAGAGAGAGAGAGAGAGAGAGAGAGAGAGAGAGAGAGAGAGAGAGAGAGAGAGAGAGAGAAGAGAGAGAGAGAGAGAGAGAGAGAGAGAGAGAGAGAGAGAGAGAGAGAGAGAGAGAGAGAGAGAGACAGAGAGAGAGAGAGAGCGAGACAGAGAGAGAGAGAGAGAGAGAGAGAGAGAGAGAGAGAGAGAGAGAGAGAGAGAGAGAGAGAGAGAGTATGAGAGAGAGAGAGTGTGTGTGTGTGTGTGTGTGTGTGTGTGTCCACGCAAAAACACAACTATCTCAGGTTTTAGACTAAGAGGGGCAACTATTACTATTAGAAATGCCCCTCAAATCATTATAAATGTTGACTCGAAGTAAATTTGTCATCTTAATGTCGTAAACACGACTCGTTATTTGTGTCATATCTAAACGTCCACACAAAATATGCGATAGGGTCAATGGGGACTTGGTAGTCCAAAGATAAGGTGGGGGCCTCTCAACCCAAAGTCGTGGGGTCAAACCTCGCCGGCGGGTGAAAAATATTCTTGAGTTTTTTTTCCAGTACAATCCACCCCCCTGGTCCAGGTAGGTGGATCGACATCTAGTTCCATTTGAGACGGACGATAAAGAAAGTCCCGCGTGCATATCACAACACTCTGTATGTAAAAGATGCATTGTATGTTTACAGGGCAGTCCGGGCAAAATTAAAAGTCGTACCAAAACATCCAAGATCACCATTGATTAAATCAAAAATCGTGAAACAATGATATTATCTGACCGTGCATTTCATTCATCTTCATTAGAAATAAGAATCTTATATCACACATCATTCCAAACAATATCAGCTTATCCAAGTCCAGGCGAAACCATGATAAACTGTCTCATCCATTACACTTACACACTAATCGTAATCGAAGCAAATGTGCTCAATGATATTGATAAACACACACCTCTCTCTCTCTCTCTCTCTCTCTCTCTCTCTCTCTCTCTCTCTCTCTCTCTCTCTCTCTCTCTCTCTCTCTCACACACACACACACACACTCTATCACACACACACACTCTCTCTCTCTCTCTCACACACACACACTCTCTCTCTCTCTCTCTTCTCTTTCTCTGTGTGTCTGTGTGTCTGTTTGTTTGTGTCTGTCTGTCTGTCTCTGTCTGTCTGTCTGTCATGCCCCCACATAGAGAAATGCATACAGACTGACAGAGAGACAGGCAGGCAGACGGACAGACAGGCACAAAACAGAGGGCCAGCTGGACAGAAAAACATGTTACATACATAGATGATTTATAACCGCATACTTAATTTTACATAAATATATCATGCCAACGTATGAACACACACACACACACACACACACACACGCGCGTACATTCTATACACAATGATACATACATACAATCATATATACGTACATACATACATACATACATACATACATACATACATACATACATAGATACATACATACATACATACATACATACATACATACATACATACATACATACATACATACATACATACATACATACATACATACATACAGATGTCTATACAATATTCAATGTTTTCCCTGCTCTAATTAACGGAGGGGACTCAGCTAAAAACATAACCAAACTCGATCATTCAAACACTAAATCTAAATCATAAAGCATACCATTGCTAGATATACTACTACTACTACTACTACTACTACTACTACTACTACTACTACTACTACTACTACTACTACTACTTCTACTACTATTGTCTAGTGAACGCTGATAAAAACCAGTCTTCCAGTGTGGATGCATAGGAACTAAGGCAACTGGAAAAAAAAAATAAAAAATAAATATATATATATAACTGGAAATATATATGTAATAAGCTGGAGTCCTGTTACACCATGGGAAAGCAAGGACACTGTGGAAGAGACTGAAAAGATTTGTATAATTAATGATTTGTTTATCCCAGTGGACGGGTGGAGATGTTAACATGGAGAAGAAATGTTTTAGATGGGGAGAGTTTCATGCTCGCCGGGGACCGGACCTAGACTGTTTCGAGCATTTGTACTCAGTACTGTCTGTGCTTAGGGTTGTCGGTACGTAGGATTGTTTGTATTGACGTTAAATTGATTAATTAATAAATAATAATAATAATAATAATAATAATAATGATAATAATAATAATGATAATAATAATAATAATAATAATAATAATAATAATAATAATAGAGCGTATGACAGACATCCACCAAAGGTGGCGCTGTAGAATCAACATTATAAAAAGAATGGTATTTTTGACAAATCAAAACAATTTACAAATCCGATCAAACGTGTCAAATATTTCATTTTGTGGTATTTAAGAAAAATGTCAATGTTTCCCCGTCTTTGGTTTGATTAGAATATGCACTCACCTAAGCCACCGTGTTAAAAAAGGTTTTAAAATTTAAAAAGTTGGAAAACTATCGTTCACGCCCAACCGTGTACTCAGTATCGAGTACTACCTCGATCAAATAATCTTACTTAATATCACCCGGGGTATAATATGCGTGTTAATACATGCAAATAAATAATATCAACAAGAGAAACCTGGAGAAATAATAGACAGCACTGGAGGAAACCCACCAAACAGCATTATGTGGGAGATCGTCTAACTACCCCCGACCAGCGCATCATGAAAAAACTGGCCATGTGCAAATCTTCCTCCTTTGATAAGTCCTGAGTATAGGGTAATGTTAT
>JAXRKP010000758.1:205000-215000 GCA_037039925.1 Doris montereyensis | reverse complement strand
AAAATGTGATATCAATATCATGCTAATAATAAGCTCGTAAACTATTCCAAGGGTATAGATATAATGTATCAGTAACATGAAGCCCTATGGCATACAGCTACAATTATATGAATCTATGCAATGACAGCGTTGAATGAGTTGAAAGGTTCTAAAAATTATCAGTGTCGCGTTGACTTTGAAATCTCTTCCTTCCTTCCTTTCCTTCTTTCTTTCTTTAAATCTTTCCCTCATAGTCATACCGTCAGAGGTGTTGAAGGATTTGATATGATTTGATTTTACCCACCTCCACAACAAAGGCGATAATATCGGAGTACGGTTTTGTTTTGTTTTATTTTGTATGATTGTTTTGTTTTATTTTTCTTGGGTTGGTTTGTTTTTAAGGGGGGGGGGGGGGGGTGATTCTTTTTGTTGGGTATTTTTTTTATTCTCGTTTTTTTTAACGATAAGATTTTTAATGTTACCCGATGCCTTGTAAACAGTCATGGGATCGTTAACAACGCGCACAGTACTGTGATCTGCACACGGAACGCCCTTTTTAATCGTCAGTCTCTGATGGAATTAGGTGTCGATACATCTATCTAGACCAATGGAAGGGTGGGATTTTATACGAAAAATTCGAGAATTTTGTTCAACCTGTTAGCGAAACCTAGATTTCCGTAAGGATGCTTGCCATTCACGCTCTTTTCCCTTACATATTATACACAAGCCAGCGTCACACTCTCTGGTCATCGCACATTTTAATTTTAGTATGCTTCACTGATTTCAGATTCAGTTGAGTTGAGTTGAGATGATTTTTACACTTCTACCGCAAAGCTTTTGAGTATGGATACAATGTAAGAATACCTAAGATAAACATTTTGAGCTTAAACCTATTCATGAAGACTATAAAAACGAAGGTTTGCCTTGTCTCTCTCAATTTGCCATATCAGCAAAGAAAGCATTCGTAAGCTCAGAACGATTAAAGGAAAAGGGTCTCTGCTACTGCTACACATTGAATAATGGTTTGGAAATGTGTCGTATGTTCATATAAGATGTAGAATTGTACCGAAATTTTACATTCACAGTTGTAATGTATAGATCTACTTCTTTTTTTTCTTTTTTTCTCTCCACATGTTATTGATACCGAAAATAGTGTGAAACAGGTAAAAACTACCAATGGAGGTGTGTAATGAAGGACTGCAACACAAAGCTCAAGACGGACAAAGATGATTTCCTAATCACTAATATAAATCAGTCGCGAAACCAGCGATCACTCTCGTAAAGTTGAAGAAACCACAGGAAGAACTGCTTCGTCTTGAAGTAAGAATGCATTGCATAAAAAGGGAGTCAACAAAGAGATAAATGAGCGCTTCTCAAAAACAGGTATCAGGGAGGTATATGAGAAAAGAAAAGAAAAATTTACTCTCTTCAAGAAATAAGTGGATCATGAGATCCCGGTTCGAATCCTGTTCAGGTTTGGGGGTGATTATTATCACATGTTCCGCTTCACCGTATAGAAACTGGGATAAGCTCCGGCTCTGTGGGTCGTAACGGCCTTGAAGGAGTTTTACTACATTCACAACTAAGGGGTTCACGGGGTTTTCGATAGAATTATACTTTATATATCGTGTTGGGTGTGGACTGACTGTGAGTGTTTCACAGTATCAAGACTTCTACAGCAGCACAATTTTCGATTCGCAGATCCACATGGAAATATAATGGCCCCAATTAGTGGAATCCAGATTTTGACCATCTTGCTTCTTTCGTTCAGTCATTGTCGTCGTTGTTTGTTGGTGTTAAACTTTATTGTTACTGCCTGCCCCTTGTTCTTACTGGATAAATCTGTTCGGTAACATATGGTCTAGAGTCGAGAGGACAACTACATCTGATTATTTCGTCATGAGAAACTTTGTATTAACCACACACACACAAAAAAGAGGCTGTACTGACAATAGTGACATACATCAAGAGACAATCAAGCGGTTGTCAATACATTGTCATGGTCCACGTTTGGGGTACGGATTGGGTGGGGATTATGGGGGCGGAGGGGGAAGCTTAGGGTGTGTGGATTGGTTAGCCAGCTGTTATGTACTCATAAAACTGCCAAAGCTATCATTTCAGATGTTCAGCAATATATAAAAGTAAGAATAGAATGAGGATGCAATTCCACTGTTTAGGAGAGGAGTGGCATCGGCAGCTTAGTGGTTGAGCTGGTTGGGTGTCTGAAAATGGAATCATGAGGTCCTGGAGTCGAATCCTCGCAACATCTACGTCCGACGTGGTATTCCTGAGGAAAGACACAACACTCCCACTTCCTCACTCATCAAAGGTGCAAATGGGTATCAACATCAGCCGGGGAGTAAAACTTGCCACAAACTACCGTCCTGTCCAGGATTTAAAAGCAAAGAAAGAAAAGTACAATAGAATTATAGTCCGTACCTCTGCAACATTGCAGGCTCATCGACCTTACATCCTTTTTGGTACCTCGTGACGTCAACAACAAAATTTAATAAGGAATGAATGAATGAGAAAGTTGGTAGTTGAGTAAAACGTATGCGTGTCCTTCATCTGCACCAAAATGTGGGGGCCTATCACTCACTCCAACAAATCAACTGTTGCTCCCCCCCCCCCCCGACATATACAGCAGCAAGCACACTCTACAACAAAAATAGTCATCCCATCATATTAATAATAATATACAGTATGCATGAAACATTGTTTCACAACATCTAGGCAATAAATGAGTAACTTGTGTGCAAACACATCAATTCTATTAAAGATCAACAGGTCAATAGAGTTGGCATTGGTAGGTGTTATAAGAAAGGGACGTGTTGTTTTTATTTTGTTTGTCGTTTGGTTGTTGTTTTTGTTTGTTTGTGGGGGAGGGGGTTCGTTACATTGACATTTACCCCGTCAACCACATGTCTTTGTCTCATTGTGAATTAAGAGGAAACAGTAAGATGATAGGCAGGTGAAAGTAAAAGAGTGCAAGAAAAGAAGACTGAGTAAGACCAACTATGAGAGCTCCGTCAAACCAGCCAAACACCCGGTGAAGCAGGGAGCGGGTGGAGAGGAGGAAAAGGATAATGAGGGGAGGGACTAACATGGGAGGAAGCGAAGGAGAATTTACCCCTGCACCAGGTGAGGTGATGTCAGAGTGAAATAGGCAGACGGACAAGCAGGAGACAAGAGACGAAGACGTACTGAAACAAGGAAGGGTCCCCGACCGCCAAAAGAAGTAGGGCCTACCAGAAGCATGAAAAGGTCACAACAAGATAACAGGAAAGAGGCAATTAAATAGAGCAAATCACATTGGTAGAATAGTTAATAGATAGATGCAGACATATCACACCTTCAGAAGGTCGAGCAGATCAAGATAGACAGACAGACAGATGGACCAATAGAACGATAGATTGTTATAGATTGTTAAACTGATACTAGATCGACAGAAAAAATGAAAAGAATGGATAAATAAATGGGCAGATAGATCTAGATATATTTAAATACATAGATGAAGTTTAACCGCGTCAAAGAGAGAGAACTCCGTTCTAAGATTCACTTCATTTATTCTTTTTTCATGCAATTGTGTCCTTTACATGAACCTGAAATACATCCACCCATTATCCTGCTACGTCTCAATATATATTGCCTTCTATAAACTTGACAGATCACAAGTTCAAACCTTTGTATATGTACTACCAACTCACGTGCCGTTTTAGATTAGATAGGAAGCCACATTATAATTAAACAAGGTATGCGATACACAAAACGAATTCAACTTGAAATGTGAGGGAACTGAGCAAGGTTTCAAAATAAAAATTGCAAATAAATCAATTTTTTTCCAAACACTTGGTGAAAAAAAATTGAAAATTTTGTTTTACAAGGATATTAGAGTATAAAATATATCATATATTATTATATACATAATTTGGAATTCTAGTAAGGATGGTGGAAGAGCTGGAATAGAGCGATGATAAAGAAAAAGCTGATGAGATATCCAGTTATGGTCAATTTGGATAAAATTATACATTTCTAAAAACTCATCTAAATTCCCTCACATTGTCTCTCTCTAGTATCGATGACTCATCATGACTTCACCAGTATTTACAGACAACAACATCTTAATGTGTTAAAGAGTGATCAATAGAATGCTTTCTCACTTTGTAACAGAAGGGCCTATTCTTCGCACTTTGAGAACTGACACTTTCTACCTAATTGGACTCTACCAAGATGTTATGACGCACAAGATTGCATATCGGCATTTGTCTCAAATATGATTGGCTGATCCATCAGACTTTTAATTTTAAGCTTTATTTTAGTCACTCAAACAAAAAACCCAGTATAAATAGAGACACATGGGAAAATCAGGGCTATATGCAACACGGTATTCAAATAGAAAACAAACAGTAAACTTCATGATGCAAAGTGTATTACAGTAGCCCTGAAAAAGACGAGCATCCATTCACAGTGGTCAATATATCTCATCTGACTCAAGTCTGCTTAGGTTTGTTTGTTTGTTTCTATAAAGTAACCCTAGTCATTCAATAATAGTAAAAAAAACCAAGATGACAACCTGGGAAAAAAGAGGGATCCCATCAAAGTAAGCAATCAATGCTATCTATACACAGTACCTCTTCCTCCCCCCCCCCCACACACACACACACACACGATCATCATATACTTAAACAAATGAATAGTGTAATCCTTGTGAAAAGTTTACATTCTTAACAACTCTTGTTTCTAAGTTGTATCTTTATGTAGGGTTTTATTCAATTCAACAACATCTGCACTCATTCTATATTTTAATATAATGGTATTACAATTACATGATATGCTTGTGATTACATGTACATCTACACAGAGCTTTGTCACTGCAGTCTTAAAGTCAAATATTATATTTTGGTGATACATGTAAAAGGTCCAATGCAGTGAATCATCGAATGACATAAAGTAATAATAGGTATGACAGGTGACCTTCAAAAAGAAAGCAATAGCAGTATACGCAGTAGGTTCTCGGAAGAGTTGTAGAGGGCCATATATCACAACACACCCACCGCAATGTTCCATGCTCCGGCATTGTCCTTGATCGTCAAAGTTGCTATGTAAATTCTTCATTATAGTGTAAGTGTGTTGTTTGTATGTGTGTGTGTGTGTGTGTGTGTGTATGTGAGAGAGAGAGAGAGAGAGAGAGAGAGAGAGAGAGAGAGAGAGAGAGAGAGAGAGAGAGAGAGAGAGAGAGAGAGAGAGAGAGAGAGAGAGAGAGAGAGAGAGAGAGAAAAAGAGAGGAGAATATATATATATATATATATATATATATATATATATATATATATATATATATATATATATATATATATATATATATATATATATATATATATAGAGAGAGAGAGAGAGAGAGAGAGAGAGAGAGAGAGAGAGAGAGAGAGAGAGAGAGAGAGAGAGAGAGAGAGAGAGAGAGAGAGACAAGAGAGAGAGAGAGAGAGAGAGAGAGAGAGAGACAGAGACAGAGAGACACGTTTGCATCTTATAAATGGTACATAAAGTCAGACAAAGTACGGAAAGGAAATTCTTTCTCTCTCTTATCTTAATGAACCAAAAGTACAGCAATGGAAAAGGAAAATCGACCTAAGGAATGTTTCTCCTTCTTTTTATGAGATCCAGTGTAAAAAACATTGATCTACGGGTTGTCAATGTAAATAAAATGATATATATTTGGGGAAGATATTAGAAAAAACATCGACTTTGATGAAAATCATTAAAGCAACGTGGAATAAAACAACATCATCCATTGTTCTGCTACATTTAAAATTTATAGTCACAAAACATCTTAGAGGATATACGAAAGAAAGTAATGTACTCACCAACATTGTACAAATCTCTTAATTTGAAGTATGCAATGACCAGTCGCAGAAGAGATATTTTATCTTGCTTGGTCAGCATATCCTCTTACAAGGGAAGTAATCCAAATAATTCTTGAAGAAGAATGTTTTCTTTTTCACGTCTATTTTTGGACAATGTTCTACACTTTTTGGCTCTGATAATGAAAAGGATAAACAATAAATTCAGTCAGGGAATCTTTCTCTTTCAGGACTAAAGAACAGTAAAAACCAAAATGGCAGTATACAACACACTTTATTGTCCTACTCTCCTCTATGGCAGTGAAACCTGGACCTTTGACAGTAGAGAAGACAGTAGAGTACAAGCAGCTGAAATAAAATATCTAAGAAGAATAGTAGGGAAAACTAAAAGAGACAAAATCAGAAACACAACAATAACAGATCAAACCAAAGCAGATGGCATAAAAACAAAGACAGAAATAAATTAACTGAGATGGTTTGAGCATGTAAACAGAATGAATGACAATAGAATAGCTAAATCAGTGTATACAGTACAAAAACCCAAGGTAAAAGACCATAACAGGCAGACCTCAGAGAAAGTGGGAAGAAGATATAAAAGAAGTATTAAAGCAAGGAAATGGACAGGACAGTCTGGAGAAAGATCATTTTGGGCATCTAAACCCATACACCGGAAGGTAGAATGGGAAGTGATAAAAAAAGGAAGAAAGACATTTTTTATTAAGAATCTTAAATTCTTATGTAAAATCTCCCATCGGACTATGAACATCAACAAATTTCTACAAAGCAAAAGAGATTTTTAAAGATTTATAGAATCTGGAAAATCATAAAATTCAAACAAAGTTATAAATTATGTAATATACAAATAATTTCACTTTTCTGTTTCTTCATTTCAATCAAACGACCCCCTATTTACGACATTAAATTAATATGATTTAAATAAGCATCAATCTTAAAATTTCACTCACCTGTTAGTCTTCGAATCCTCTGTGACAGTTTCATCTTGATCCTCATCTTCATGCCCCAAACGTAAAAATTGTGGAGCTGCTCCATAATTTTGAGACGTGCCATCTCTAGTTTGTGTAGAGGCACTAAATTACTAACATTGTGATGATCTAGACGAAGAAAGTAGTCTAATCTGGTTTGAATCCAATCTATGTTCTCAAAGTCTATTGCAAATAAAAAATAAAATCACATCTTCCACACTGATCAAAGATTATGTTGAGGAAAGATCTTTTAGTTGAATTATTCGATTAACATCTTATCTCGAAATATATCTACATGGAAGGATTTCCATCATCGGGCATGCCATTCAATTTTTGCTCATATATATGCAAAATTCAGAAATAAGAAAAACATAACACATCTCAAACCATCATTATATATAAGGGTTCAATCTTCAGGGATTGTGATGGATTAGAATGAAAGTTAAATCTATTATTACATCATTTATGCAGTATTATATGTCTGAAACTCTCCAAGCAATGGATAGTCCCAGTCCAATATGACACACTGACTAGTGTTCAATCGCATTTGAACTGCTCATGTTTAAATTAAATGTCCCTTGTATTTGTCTCACACCGACTCTGATCGGCTGAAAAGACAGCTCAGACTAATCTTGAAATGCTGCAGCAATTGGAAGCAACTCTTGCATTTTTTTACTCCAACTTTGTTCCCCCTCAGTTATGCCCCATGGATGTGTCTGACTGGAAAACCTTCCAATCTACATCAAGGTTAAGATTTCGCTCTAGAAAGGATAGAACCCATCTAATTCAAATAAAATCTCTAGACCTAGATAAACTCTCTAAGCCCGGTTATAGTGTCAGTGCTATTCCTGTGGGACAATGTGAATGTTTTGTACGCTGATGACTACAGCAATCAAACTGTTGTCATGCATTGGCGATGCGATGCATTGGCTATTTTTGTGACCGTAGGGGGATTCAGGGAAAGGGATTGTGGATATATTTGTTCCGCCTCACTACTAAATGTATATCTAAGCCGATACCGACGATTTCAAATTTGACCCACTTTATTTTATGCCACTTAAGTGTAAAATTACCAGTTTCTCTTTTTTTTTCGGCACCTGCTCTCTCTCTCTCTCTGTTTTTCATGGGCAAATACATATGTAATGAGTGTCGGGAGCTTTTTGTTATGATTTAAAATGTTAGTGCATCTGATCTGATGCGTATATATATGATTGAGATGAGATTTTCCTCTACAAAGTCTCATACGCCGCTCGTTCTGTGCGCTGGGATATACGGTATAATCTATCTTATGACTTATTCAGTAAGAAGAATGTCCCCAGGTATATTTTTTTTTCATTGGATTCTCATGTAAGCAAGAGGGAGCCGAATCCCGCCCTCCTTTTTTTCTTAACAGTTTGGAGGTACTGTACTTAAGAAGGCCTTATTCCCTTAACCTCCCCTCCCCCTTGTTTATTTTCATTGGGTTTTCACATAAATCAGGGACAGCGACACCCTCCCTCCGCCCATCTTCACTTCATTCACGATTTTAAAGCACATCTAGGATTTGTTATCTAAACCTAAATCAGTTCTCTTCTTGCTAGCGATCTTGAATAGAGATGGGAAAGGATAGTGTCTAACAGAATGTTATTCAAAAGTGACGAAAACAAAATGAGTGGTAAAATACAGAATTAAGCTTTAAAACATTTGTAGCCACAGAATCAGTAATCAAAACAAACATGGCATTCATCAGTGGTGTCCTAGTCACTGGTGCAGGATATGACAGTGCACGAGGCTGCTTTATAAGAATCGCCCCATGTTAACACCAGTCTGTATTGTTAGGTGGACATCTGTGTAATGGTGTATCTGGCTTATATGGTCATCGGGAAATGGCACGCACAACATCGTCTAAATGGTTGTAATGTATAACCCATCTTGCATTAACGATATCTAGATTAGATCTAGAGCTATCTAGGTCTAGAAGCTAATTTTCACTAGATCTAATCCAGCTCTAGCTTTAAGATTTAGATTAGTGATGTGAAACCAACATAAACTGAAAACTTCAAGACTCTTCTTAGTCACTTTAGCCATTAATATCCTCTAGATCTAAAGTGGGCACTCCTTAAGTGATGTCCGGTTTAACCCAGAAACCAATGTAACAAAAAAAAATGGCTAGGTGGAGTTTAATCATTTTAATACTAATACTACTAATAGTGTTAACTATCAGATAGATCCATCTAAGTATTTTATTGAATATTAATGATTTAATGTATCTAGATCTAGATCTAGAATCCATTCTATCTTAGGATTTTAATTCCTAAAACCCCCTTCCTTGTTTTTAAGTAGGTTTTTGAATAATCAAGGAGATGGCTCACCCTTAACCCCCCCGCGTTTAATGTTACTGTGTTTTCACGTAATCAGGGACAGTGACACCATCCCCTCCGCCCATCTTCACTTCATTCCAATTTGTTTTTATAATTGGCAAAAATATAGCGAGGTAGCATGTGTATTCAATTCTGGCCAACCATTTCTGGGTCAACCGTTACATCAACTCTTAAGATGCACTCTGGAGTGCACTGAAAAATTATAGACATCGATTGGCCTATAAGATAATAAAACATTAACTGGGCTTTAGATATGTGCCTCATTGTCATTTCGTAAGTTTGACCAGTGTCCACTTTTACTTTGTAGTCTGCTGAGTATCGCCATTTATTGTTTGTTTACGATATATGACAGTAATTCATAGAATACGAATCCTTGGAAAGAATACGCACACATCGTCAACCTAATACGGTTAAACCAGCACAAAAACAGTTTATCGAAAATAATCATAAATAATAGACTGAAAGTTGAAGGTGCTCATTGTTAACCCCATTAACTAAATATCATTTAACAAGCCACAGTAGTTACTTTTGCAATAGGTTATTACGAGCCTGTTGTCGAATGCCGCCCTCACTGTCAATGAAATTATATCGTTCTTTTCACCAAATTCGTGTAACTGTCGGCCGCACAAGAATTCCATTTCTTCTCCATAGATATAATTCGCTTATTTCCCCGACTGGAGTACACAGTTTGCGTAACTTGACATGATAATTATAATGTTTTAAACTGTTGCACGCGTGATTTTAGCACTCTTCTTGCTCTTCTTGATAAGCTTGCTTTTCTCGGTTTAAGATTACTGTTATATGTTCATGTGCTGAT
>JAXRKP010000758.1:197500-200000 GCA_037039925.1 Doris montereyensis | reverse complement strand
GAAAATACTTCCTCCACGTTTCCATGATTTCGCTGTCTCCTTTCATTATTTCTCCTTTGGCGTTCTCAATTTGTCGTATTGGGCATGTTTTGGTCTTTCTCATGCTCTTCATTGCTCACCAGAACAGCTTTTGATTTCCTTGATAGCTTTCTTGAAGGCTTTGTCCAAACTCTTCCCACTGTTCCTGTTTTGCTTCCCTGACTTCCTCTTTGGTGATAGTTCTTTTACTCACGTAATCTATCCTATCCTCTGGTCTCTTTGTTTGCAAATATTTCTTCCAGGCAACTTTCTTTTCTTTGATCTTAGTCTTGACATTCTCATTCCACCATGTTGTTCTTTTCCCATCTCCTTTAATTTGTTTCCTACCACAGACCTCTTGGGAACAACTGAGGAGTGTTTCTTTATATATTTGCCACTTTTCTTCTATTGCGCTTTCCTTCAGATCCATCTGCCTTTCACTGATAGATCATTTTATCCTGGATTGGTGCATTTGTTTTACTATTGGTTTATTTAGTTCTTCTATTTTGAGTTTGGTAGCTTTCTTCTCTTTCCTTTTCTGTTTGTTTTCTTCAGTTAATAATCTCATTTTGGCTATCACTAGGTGATGATCACTAAATATTTCAGCTCTTCGCTTACTCTAGCATCCATTGTACTGTAAAAAGGGAGCTGCTAACTATTATGTAGTCTATCATTGACTTTTCATCTGTCTTCATTTACTCTTGTATATTTGTGGATATCTTTATGAGGAAAAAATGTGTTAGCTATTTTCATGTTATTCTTTAAGCAAAAATGAATTAATCTCTCTTCATTTGGAGAAGTTGTCTCTCCTTCTTTACCTATTACTCCTCCTGATGTTTCTATATTGTTGCCTACTCGAGCGTTTAAATATCCTAAAACCATTAATTCCTGTTTGGGTTTGAGATTCTCTGCAGCTATTCGTTTAAATATCCTATAACCATTAATTCCTGTTTGGGTTTGAGATTCTCTGCAGCTATTTGTAAATCGTTTTCGAAGATATCTTTTTCTTCTTTGGTGGCATCTTCGTTTGGTCCATAAGCTATCAATAATTTAATTTCTCTTCCTTTTGGTTTAATATTTACCTCTAATAGCCGTGGGCTTACAAATTTCCAACTTTCTAGTAGCATTTCTTGCCTTTTATGCATTAGGAGACCTACTCCTGCTCTAGCTCTATCTTTGACATCTACTCCTGAGAAGATTAAAGTATGATTTGGTCCTACATTTTCTATTCCTTGTCCTTTTTTCTTTGTTTCTGTTATAGCCAAAATGTCTACTTTGAATTTTTTCATTTCTTCAGCTAATTCTAACTCCTTTCCATTAATTGCCCTAACATTCTATGTTCCAAAAATCACAGTCCGTGTTCTTTCCATTTTCGTCTTCGAAAGTTCAAGCCGGGTATATCATTGTATATGTTATTTTGAATCAGGTTGTTTTGGATCAGCAGGGGATTAGCCCACTGTACCCTAGGTGGATGGTGGGGCTGCCACATTGAGGCCCCCTACCGGGCCTTGTTATTTTCTGTCAGAGTTAACTCCCTTAGCCTTTAGTAATTCAAGACCAGCCTGCAAGGCAGCAGGTTGTTATTTTCTGTCAGGGTTAAATTACCTTAGCCTTTGGTCATTCAAGACCGGCCTGCAAGGCAGCAGATTGTTTTCTTTCAGGGTTAACTCCCTTAGCCTTTGGTCGGCCAAGACCTGCCTGCAAGGCAGCAGGAGACTCGTGGAGAGCGGGATCATCTACTCCCCGTACAGGTACTTACCTGCAGGCCGGGAAAGCAACCTTTTGGTCCCAAACTCGCCAGTCCAGGTGGCGCCCTCCCCCTTAAGGCATATAGAGCCGGAGTTTATCCCGATTTCTATAGCGTGAATCAGAACTTTCTTTCTTTCTTTATCAGTTCCCATTCTACCTTCCGGTGTATGGATTTAGATGCCCGAACTGATCTTTCTCCAGGCTGCCCTGTCCTGACATTTTCTGTTTCCTTCTGTGAAAGTTAAATTTCTTTGCGTTAATGCCTCTTTTATATCTTCTTCCCACTTTCTCTGAGGTCTGCCTTTTGGTCTTTTACCTTGAGTTTTAGCACTGTTTGCTGATTTAGCTATTCTATTGTCATTCATTCTGTTAACATGCCCAAACCATTTCAGTTGATTCATTTATATCTTAGTTTTTATGCTACCTGCTTTGGTTTTCTTTTTCAATCCTAGTCCTGCCGCTGTTCATTGCTTCCTTCTTTCTCCTCCTGATTACTATTTTGTCAAGTGATGTTTCGCTAATCCACGCCTTGTGTTTGAAGTCCTTTCTTCCTAACTCCTTCTCGGTGTGATCCTTGGTCTTTTCTAGAATACAAAATTGATTCTGTTCGGAGGCGTTTCTGCACGCTTCAAACAAGGTTCGCACATTCCACGACACAATCCGGAGATAATTATTGTTTGAAGAAGGAAAGATGGAGGCCTCGGTCCAGCAGCTTCCTTTCGGTTTTCACACA
>JAXRKP010000758.1:172500-190000 GCA_037039925.1 Doris montereyensis | reverse complement strand
TCATTTAAAGGAAAGAAATTCATCTGATATTGTAGTTTGTCATCTTGGATATTAGTTAGATCTAGATCTAGAATCTAGACTAGATCGCAGGTGATAGATTTTACTCACAATTTTCATTGTCTAAATTGATTTATGTTGTAGTGTGAGGATGCACACCGATATTTTGATCTATTATAATTGATTATTGTTGTGATTGTTTCTAGTTTCTATTTCTTTCCTTTGGGATTTGACCGGACGCATAGATCTAGATCTAGATTCTAAATCTCTAAGTATTTCAAATCATGTCTAGCCTTTTGGAAGTTGAAACTGAAACGAACCGAAAATATCGGTTTAGCAGCGTAAAATAATGTTGGTCAAAGTTGTACTCACAGTGACTAGCATGTACTTGCAATGGAGCTCTGCTTACATTTAGTAGATATGATCATGATATAGCTAATGGAATGAGGCGACCTAGCATATGGGGGTAGATGGCAGGTTGAAGGTCAGTACCAGGAGCGGGAGAACGGAAGGGTAATTCAGGGTACAGGATTGTGAATTGATATCTTTCGTTTATCAGAATAGACCTTGAAAAATGTTAATCACATTAATTTGGGCCTCGTTGTGGCTATACAGTAGTCTCCGCAAAAATTGTACGCCTCCGAGATGCATGATTTGTCATATTGCACGTTTTTTCATGTAATGTAACCGAATTTTACAACGCTAATTACCCCTCACAGTACAAGAACAGCTGGCTTGACCGCCAAAATGCAACACATTTTTGGCAGTCTGCCCCTACCCTCCTCTTCCCTCCCTTACTCGATAGGTCTGCCAGACAGACAGTCCCGATTCTCTCTCTCTCTCTCTCTCTCTCTCTCTCTCTCTCTCTCTCTCTCTCTATCTCTGTCTCTCTCTCTCTCTATCTCTATCTCTCTCTCTCTCTCTCTCTCTCTCTCTCTCTCTCTCTCTCTCTCTCTCTCTCTCTCTCTCTCTCTCTCTCTTTCTCTCTCTCTCTCTCTCTCTCTCTCTCTCTCTCTCTCTCTCTCTCTTTGATGATGGGGAGAAAATCTGAGAAACAGGCCTTGTGTCACTTTTATTCACAGATATCATACTCTGTATGACATGCGTGTCAACCAATAAAAAACCTATTGTTGCCGAATGTTTTCACCATCACAACGCCTTGTAGTCTTCAGATTTTAGCGAGAGACGAATGTACCAGATCTATGAGAAGGCCTTTGGATTTTGTCCTCAAACCAACTAATAACAAATAAAACTCAAACAATAACAATAAAGAATAAAAAGAGTTTACATGTATTTCCAAACAGGAATGGCAATGTACACAGTAATGGGTCATAGCCTTTGACTTTGCCAAAATGCACAATTTGTTTGTCACCTGTGGATCGTGCATTTTGGCGGAGACTATGCGTTATTTGAGTGTATCACCTCTAAATGTAAACAGATACTGACAGTGAGTACAAGTTTGACCCACAGTGTTTTATGCCGCTAAACTGTGAGAATACAGAGGTGGCTTTATAGCAGTTGATTCATCTTTCGTTTAATCAAAGGAGACCTTGATAATGACCATTGGGAGGTGTTCAGTTGTTGAGTTCAGCCATTATTTCAACAATCTATCACCACCCCTGACACACACACACCCTATCCGAGCCAAACGTAGGTCCCTTGGCCATCACATGCAAACAGCTGACTAAAGTGACAAAGAAAGGAAATGGCTGCTTGACTCAACTCAGTGCGCTGCTTCCAGTACGCTAGTTCCAAATGGATTATTGTGTCCAGAAAAGATTTTATTTTGATGGAATGGTGGATGTCATATGTCCCCAAGATGGTTTGACATTCATGTATTATGTCACTTCCCATTGACTTTCGTTCACTACCGGTATTTGAATACTGGATCTGACTTTGGAGCTTCTCCCAGACTATGTATGTGCACAGTTTTAATTCATTGATTTTCAAAACTGTTTGCTGTTTTTGGCATACACTGTAAAACAAAGGCAAAACAAAAATTCAAACCTTATCTTTTTAAGTAGATCTACCCTAGGCCTTCATCACACCAGTGCATGAGACACAGGGTGACAGAGATTTCATTGAAACAGCTTTAATGTCTTTTTACTGGGCTTACTATTACTAACGAAAACTTTCTTTAAACTGGAAAAGTCCTGCAGGATTTTCCTGTTAAAGATGGTTATACTCTGTATTCGCACAAGTGCAGGCTCACCGATCGTACATCAGCTATCCCCTAGCAGGCCATTTCATTCAAAGTCCTACAGCAGACTGAGATGCTTCATACTTACTGTCTGACAAGATCTCCCTCTACTTTTAGCTGAGTATTCATTCACACCTGAGTCAAGAGAGGAAAGTAGGGTGAATACCTTTTCTAAGAGTACATCATTGTGAAAAAACACCTGACACCTGAGCTAGCCATCTTGGGTCAGTTTGGTTGATTTCAGTTTTCACAATGTTTACTTTGTTATTGTTAACTGTATAAAACGTATCATTTTCATTGTCTCATGTTTTGTTTATTATGAAAATTGATATTAATTATTTGTTTTCTATCTCAGCAAAATGTCTGACAACAAAGAAGACGGTAAGCCTGAGGAAAAGGTATACGGTGGTATTGAAGGGCCAAATTCTCACTATGTAAAGCTGATGTCATCCGATGGTCATGAGTTTATTGTCAAAAGAGAGCATGCATTGACTTCTGGGACGATCAAAGCCATGTTGAGTGGTCCAGGTAAGTTTGAGACATGTCTAGATGTGACTCTGAAAAACCTGAGTTCATTTGTTCTGAATCAAGTTGAGGACAGGACAAGGCAGTTTTTATACGTGGTTGAATGGAGTCTTTTTTGGAAGAGATGAGAATGTGTAGAAACGTTAAAATTATAAATGTGCAGGGTCATTTTCATGTTATCACAAGTTTTTAATTATTATTACAGTAGTAGCAGTCTAAGAATACGCGTTTTGGGAGATTGAATAATCGTGCTGGTTGGTAGAATGATCGTGCTGGTGAGCGGACAGACCCTTATAATGTAACTTATGGCCATTCATTACTACCTGACAAACACTCATCTTAGGCTGTAGCTACTATTTTATTGTCATGAGTTGCTCTTTTATCCCACTCGACCACCAGCCTCTGATTCCATCGTGTTGCCTTGATCGAGGGATTTTTACCAATTAAAAAGAAATTCACAGACCAGCAAGTGAAACTTACTTAGTTTAGGTAGAAGGATAAGCTCAGTTTATTATAAGTTTATACACAGAATCAAATCCGAAAAAATGTTGATTAAAACTTACATTAAATCTAACAGGTGTGGCAAATCAACGCTAATTGAATATTTCTTTATATCTTCTCTGTTAAAGTCATAGCCTCCTCTTTGGTTTGTCCATCAATGTCTGGTTTCTCATTCTTTCTACCTTCCTCACTTCCTTGTGGGCGGTTGGTAGGGGCTGCTGGAACTGTGGTAGGTCCTACTTCTTTCCTTTCACTTTTTCACTTACCCTTCATCTTGCTGTTGCCTCTTAATTCGCCTTGAGATAACCACGTATATATGGTGACTTGACTTACTTGACTTAAGCCTTTGTACCGGGACAGGGCATAGGTCACCAATGAGGTTTCTTCACTTCACTTGGTCTTATGCCTTTATCTCCGGTTGGTTCCAGGAAATTTCCCAGCTGCCAAGCTTTTTGTGAGGTTGACATGTTTATGGCCTGTCTCTTCCCGGCCAGACATGTTAAATTTACTGTCAGTTTTTTAAATCCCTTGATTTGTGTTTCTATAGTATAGGCTCTTGGTGTGTCTTCTTCCAAGTTCTTCATTGGTAGTTTCATCACACTAAATGACCTGTAAAATTTGTCTCGGGCATCTTTATTAACTGGACAGGTTAAATTTAGATAAATTTCAATTAAAGTTTCTCTCTGCCTTCTTTTCTTCCTACACCTCCTTGACCATCTTGTTTTCATCTTTAGAGAGGGGAAAGTTTATATGCTAGCTGCTACGGAATGCTTTGGATAATTTCCCCGGTGGTTGTTTAGTTCAGCTAATAAATGGCACACAGAGTGCTATTGTCGCTGTCATTCTTTTTGTCATCTCTAAAATTAATATGGCATGATTTATAAAACATGTATTGAATGCATGTTGATTTAGATGGAAGATTTTAACAATTGCCTTTGTAATGTCAAAATTAGACTGAATTTATCGATTGATTGTTTTATTCCCTGTAAATGAATTTAAACATTTTGATATCTGTCCTTCTTCCTCAGGCCAATACTCAGAGCATGAAAACAATGAGATCAATTTTAGAGAAATACCGTAAGTATCTGTGATCTGCCGGTTTTTTTTCATTTTTACCTTTAACAAGAAGGCGTTAAAAAGAAAGTCTTACCTTTTGCACACAGGGTGAGAAAGAAGATTATTGTAGTTTCAACCAAACCAGTGTTATGAGACAAAAAGTGATGCATTTTGGCAGTTTGCCGTTGTATATTGATTGATCTCAAAGGGATGTAAAATGAAAATGAAATTTCAAGTTAAAATGTCATCCCCTGCATGGTCACCAAGCGATTGTTTCAGTGTTTGATATTTTTTACATGTCATTTTTATGCGACTTTATTTATCTTTCTTTCTTCATTACTACTAGCAGCATGATCAATATCTGTCTGTATGTCTGTCTGTCTGTCTGTCTATCTGTCTGTCTGTCTCTCACTTTCTCTGTCTCTGTCTCTCTCTCTCTCTCTCTCTCTCTCTCTCTCTCTCTCTCTCTCTCTCTCTCTCTCTCTCTCTCTCTCTCTCTCTCTCTCTCTCTCTCTCTCGTGGTCACCTGTGTCAAATTTATAATAATAATGATATTATTATGGACTCACAACCACACGCTTTACAAGTTCATGGTGTGTACTAGACATGCTGTTTGGACAGGAATGCGTTGTATACTACTATGCGTATTTGAATAGTTTCTAAAACTAAAAGATTAATTTATGTAAGAAAAAGTGGACTTCGCAGATAATTTTGTTAATTTTGATGCACATATTTTCTATCTAGGATGTCGTTTAATGTAAGTTTATAAACAGCATCTTTTTTCATAGGCATGGCAGTCTTTAAAGACATGCCAGCCGTCAACCATTTTCTGTCATACCCAGCCTGCGATTGTATAATAAATATCAGGCATTGCTGATAGGACCGCTTGTCGCCATTTATCTTAAAATATTCTTATTACACTATCCAATTTGTGACCAATGGTGATCTATGATCGGCCAATTTTTTATCAACAAGATTGGCTCAATCGGTTGGGCAATTATAATATAGTGTAATAGGCCTTTAAGGGGTAAATGCAAAGTGTTTCCTATCTGTGTGTTGTCACAGTTATAGGAATAGTTGAGTAGAATAAAAAGCAGGTCATTCTAATGCCTGTCTTCACATAAGTGCACATCTAAACCTAGATATTTAATCTTTTTACATTAGTAACAATGTTTAAAAACTGCGGAAAGAGAAAGGCGGCTTCTGCGAAAAAGGAAACCTGTCTGAAACATTTTTTCTTTCTTTCTTTATCAGTTCCATTTCACCTTTCGGTGTATGGGTTCAGATGCCCGAGATGATCTTTTCCAGGATGCCCTGTCCTGGCATTTTCTGTTTCCTTCCAAAAATGTTAAATTTCTATTCTTCAATGCCTCTTTTATATCTTCTTTCCACTTTCTCTGAGATCTGCCTTTTGATCTTTTACCTTGGGCTTAAGCACTGTATACTGATTTAGCTATTCTATTGTCATTCATTCTGTTTACATGCCCAAACCATCTCAATTGATATATTTCTATCTTTGTTTTTATGCCATCTGCTTTGGTTTGATCTCTTATTGTTGTGTTTCCGATTTTGTCTCTTTTAGTTTTCCCTACTACTCTTCTTAGATATTTCATTTCAGCTGCCTGTACTCTACTGTATTCCCTACTGTCTAAGGTCCAGGTTTCACTGCCATAGAGGAGAGTAGGGCAATAAACTAATGTATACTGCCATTTTGGTTTTTGTAGACAATTCTTGTTTACCTACAAATGCCTTTCCTAGATGGTTATATATTGCACTTGCCTTTTGGATTCTCTGGCTGATTTCTTCTCTTAGTTTTTTGTGTGTTTTAGCTTCCCTAATTACTAGCATTGTTTTGGTTTTCTTTGCATTTACTCTCCTTCCTCTTTTATTTAGTTCATTGTTCATAATATTGATATTCGACTGAAGGTCACTTTCTGATTTTCCAAACAGAACTAAATCATCGGCAAATGAAAGCATTGATACATTTACAGGTTTGAGCTTCCAGATACCTACATGTATTTTCTTCATTTTTGAGAATGCCTTTGCGACTGAATCCATAAATGTGATAAACAAAAGAGGACTTACGATACAACCCCGTCTTACCCCCATATTTACATCAAATTCTGCAGATAGATATATTTCCAGCTACTCTCACTGCACATGTTGGTTTATTGTAAAAACTTTTAATGGTTTCTATTAAATTTTGCTCTACATTGTGTTCTTTTAAGGAATGCCATAGTTTGTCCCTCCTCACAGTGTCAAACGCCTTTTCTAGATTTGTAAGACACAAGTGCAAGTCAATGTTTCTCTCAAGGAATTTTTCTATTATTTGTCTAATTGTAAATATGTGGTCTTGGACACTTCTTCATGGTCTAAATCCACTCTGATGCTCCTCAATCTGATCCTCTATTCTTTTCCTTAGTTTCATTACTAGTAACCTGGCATACACTTTTCCTGGAACGCTAGGTAGTGATACCCCTCTATAGTTTGAGCATTCTATAGTTGATGCTTTCTTATGTATTGGTACTACCGTTCCTTTCTTCCAGTCATCTGGCACCTGTTTGGACTCCCATGCTTGTTGGCATATTGCATGTAGTAGTTTTGTCTGCCTCTTTCCCTTGGTTTTTAATCATTTCTGGATAAACTTGATCTGCTCCTAGGGCTTTTCCTGATTTCACTTTTCTTATAGTAATAGCTGTTTGGATTTCTTCCATTGATATATCTACATCTTCAGCTGTCTCTCGGATTACTTGTTACTCTTACTAATTGATCTTTACTCCTTGTTTCATATATTCTGGAGGGATTGTGTAATTGTTGAAAATACTTTCTCCACGCTTCCATGATTTGGCTGTCTTCTTTCATTATTTCTCCTTTGGCGTTCTTAATTTGTCGTATTAAGCATGCTTTGGTCTTTCTCATGCTCTTCATTGTCCCCAGAACAGCTTTTGATTTCCTTGATGGCTTTCTTGAAGTCTTTGTTCATACTCTTCCTATTGTTTCTGTTTTACTTTCCTTACTTCCTCTTTGGCGATAGTTCTTTTATTCACGTAATCTATCTTATCCTCTGGTCTCTTTGTTTGCAAGTATTTCTTCCAGGCATCCTTCTTTTCTTTGATCTTAGTTTTGACATTTTCATTCCACCATGCTGTTCTTTTCCTATCTCCTTTAATTTGTTTCCTACCACAAACCTCTGCAGTACAACTGAGGAGTGTTACCTTATACAATTGCCACTTTTCTTCTATTGTGCTATCATTCAGATCCATCTGCCTTTCACTGACAAATCTTTTATCCTAGATTGGTATATATCTCTTTTCCTATTGGTTAATTTAGCTCCTCTATTTTGAGTTTAGTAGCTTTCTTCTCTTTCCTTTTCTGTTTTCTTCAGTCAGTAATCTCATTTTGGCAATCACTAGGTGATGATCACTAAATATTTCTGCTCCTCTGTTTACTCCTGCATCCAATGTACTGTAAAAAAGGGAGCTGCTAACTATTCTGTAGTCTATCATTGACTTTTCACATCTGTCTTCATTTACTCTTGTATATTTGTGGATATCTTTATGAGGAAAAAAGCTGTTGGCTATTTTTATATTATTCTTTAGGCAAAAATCTATTAGTCTCTCCATTTGGAGAAGTTGTTGTCTCTCCTTCTTTACCTATTACTCCTCCTGATGTTTCTATATTGTTGCCTACTCTAGCACTTAAATCTCCTAAAACCATTAGTTCCCGTTTGTGTTTAAATTAAGATTCTCTGCAGCTATTTGTAAATCATTTTCGAAGGTTTCTTCTTCTTCTTTAGTGACGTCTTCGTTTGGTCCATAAACTATTAATAATTCAATTTCTCTTCCTTTTGGTTTAATATTTACCTCTAATAGTCGTGGGCTTATAAATTTCCAGCTTTCTAGTAGTTTTTCATGCCTTTATGCACTAGGAGACCTACTCCTGCTTTATCTTTGACATCTACTCCTGAGAAGATTAAAATATGATCTTGTCCTACATTTTCTATTCCTTGACCTTTTTCTTTGTTTCTGTTATAGCCAAAATGTCTACTTAAAATTTTTCCATTTATTGCCCTAACATTCTTGTGCTCGTTTCTATTTTCGTCGTTGAAAGGTCAAGTCGGTTATATTATATATATTTCTCTGCATCAGTTAGGTTTCGGATAAGCACCGGATTAGCCCACTGTACCCTAGGTAGATGGTGGGGCTGCCACTTTGAGGCCTCCTACCAGGCCTTGTTATTTTCTGTGAGGGTTCTCCCTTTAGCATTTGGTCATTCAAGACCAGCCTGCAAGGCAGCAGGTTGTTATTTTCTGTCAGGGTTAACTCCCTTAGCCTTTGGTCAGTCACGACTGACCTGCAAGGCAGCAGGTTGTTTTCTGTCAGGGTTAACTCCCTTAGCCTTTGGTCAGCCAAGACTGACCTGCAAGGCAGCAGGAGACTCGTGTAGGGCGGGATCATCTACTCCCCTACATGTGCTTCCTGTCCACTGCCCAGGACTGAAACGTTATGTTTTGGTTAATTTATTTTAATGTCTTTACCTGTATCTTTCTCAATATGTAGTTTTTCACTTTAATGTTCGATCACCTCCGTTATTTACCGACTGATTTGTATATTTGGTACTCATAGTGCTTTTGTCAATATAGAAAAAGGGGCGTGAGATTTGTGTAATATTTTTTTTTAACTTTTTCAGAAAAAAACATTATTTTGGTAGGCCTACAAGAATATTTCACTTTTCTCACAGCACATTTTAGATATTGAATGGAAGAAATGATCTGCACATGTTTTGATTGATTTGAATCATAAGCAAGTGAGCATATCTAGCTTGAAAATTAGGTTGACACGACAGTTTTCATAGCAACCAAGAAAGTTAACATATTTCATAGGATCTAGGGTTACTATAGTTTGACACTTACTCTCATACTTATTATATACTAAAATGAAAAATTCAAAAGCAAAATTAATACCGCTCAGAAATGAACTCACTTACGTTTCAAGTCTAAGTGATGAAGAAGAGGAGAATTTTCATACAGAAATTGATAGCGGAAGTGATGTTGGTGAAGAATTATTGCAAGGTCTTGCAAATGAGGATGAAAGTGAGGACTTAGATTTAGTGCAACTGAAAGCAAAATGTAGATCTAGTCCCAAATCCTCATTTAGGATGGAGTGGCGACTCACATTAAGTGTCAGTGGATTTGACTTTTACCCACATCCACAACTATGGTGATCTCTGGGTTTTTGGTAGAATTTTTTATTTTGCCCGAATTGCCCTGTAAACAGTCAAGGGAATTTTAATGTGCACAGTGTTGTGATCTGCACACGGCACCTCTTTTTTATCGTCTGCTGAAGGGGGGGTTGCTAAAAAACAACTCAAGAAAATGTTTCAAAATGTTGGCGGGGCTTCAACCCGCGACATTTGGGTTGAGAGGCCGACACTTTGCCTCTGGTCTACCGTGTCCCCAGTAACAGTGGATGAATTTAGTTTAAATGATGGGAATATTTATGGAGAAATCGATATGAATGATAGAGAGAGCGGTGTTGGTGAAGAATCATGGCAAGAACATGAAAGTGAGGATTTAGATCAAGTGTCTAGATCGAGTCACAGATTTGCGGTGGGAGTGACGAGTTACATGAAGTAACATTGAATGTACATAGGGAAACACCTGGTGCCCTACCTGACATGAACCTGTACCAGTCTGAAACATAGTTTAGATATTATTCTTCCTTTATTCTTGAAATTTTTCTTTTTTGTTTTCAATAAGAATCCTATCAACGTGCACAACCTGTCACCAAGTACGTTGCAATTTTCAGTTCTTCCTTACTTCAAATTTTTGTCTCTTTAGGAAAGCAAAAGGCATTGCAAATCATTGTTCAACATACAAATATGTTTATTTTACTTCTCATATGTAAAAATATATTAGATTTGGTTAAAAATTAAAGTTTACGTGAATTTTTAATGTATGTAGGTATGCATGAGAAACTGAGGTATGTCCCTTTATGTGGTACTGAGGGCAGTGAAAGTGGGAATGGGATCTCATACTGAATAGGTTAAGTCAACTTAAATGTATTTTCCTTTTAAAATTTTTCAGGTCTCATGTTCTTCAAAAAGTTTGCAAGTATTTCACCTACAAAGTGCGTTACACCAATTCATCAACAGAAATTCCAGAGTTTCCCATTGCCCCAGAGATTGCTCTTGAGCTCTTGATGGCTGCAAACTTTTAGATTGCTGAGAGTCGGAGCACTTTTATAATGTAGCTTGCAGTTATTTATTAAAATAATTTTCAGTGTAAGACAAATTCTGTTCAAAGATAAACGTCATACTCATACCGTCAACATCTTGAATTCGAAGTGAATAATGTATTTGTAAACAAATCAGTTTTTGTGGTAATCTTTCCAGTTTGAAATGAGTGCATTTTTGCAAAGTAAGCTAAGAGCTTTGTGGCTTTTCTATTTAAGATGATTTGTTGTGTATCCAGGGGAAGCAGCCAAAGTAGATCTAGTGTACTATTGCACTTTTATCTTTTATGTTTATTTCTCTGTTGAAAATGACAAGTGTTTTCCTTTTTTTCATGTTTTGCCATGGGAGGAGGGGAGGAGCAGAAAAGTTGGTGTTGTATCAATGTTTTTTTTACTCTTGGCAGAATATTTCAAGTACATGTACATGATTGTTTCATAATAAATGTCCTTAAAAACAACAACCCTTTGTGTAGAAGTGAAATTGCTGGAGTGTTTCAAGTGCCATGACCCTGTGCTTTTGTATCTGGTCTTGTAAATTGTTTTTTTTTTTTTGTCACATGTTTTGAATGTACATGTACCAGGGACTGGTTTCTGTACATGTAATTTGAGACTGGATTTTGTTCCTTGGAAGTTTGTGGTTGGGTCTTGGCTGCTGGAGGCTGGGTCTTGCTCATAATCATGTGGTTGAGTGTTACTAACATTGTAAGTCATTATGAGGTGTTGGTCATTGGGGATAAGAATTAGACGTTAGCTATTGAAGACCAGGTGTTGGCCATTAGAAATTTGGTGTTGACTGTTGGAAATTTGGTGTTGATTATTGAAGACTAAGTGTTGTTATTTGGAGATTGGGTGTTGATATTGAAAACTGGGTTTGTTGGAGATTGGGATGTTGACTATTGAAAACTGGATTTGTTGGTCAATGGAGATTTGATGTTGGTTATTGAAGACTGAGTCCATTGGAGATTGGGTGTTGGCTATTGTGGAGATTAGAAAGAGGCAAGAGCTGTTAGCTATTCGACTTTGTATAGTAACTTTTGACGATCATGGGTGGCTAGGCTTGGCTATTGGAAATAGGTGGCTGTGTTCAATTTCATGGTCACTTCCTCCTTATGGGTTGATTTGAAAATTGGAAACATGGATTAGCACTTCCGAGTTTCACCCGGCTGGCCATTAAAACACCTGCCATGGGTGTTCACTCCTGCACATGTCGTTGACAAAAGAGAGTGTTCATCATTCTGCAGTAGGACGAAGGGTAGATCCTGAATTGGGATGGGATGAAGGGACGGCTGGAGAATAATACATCAAGGCTACTACTACTACTACTACTACTACTACTACTACTACTACTACCACTACTACTACTACTACTACTACCTATATTTCAGTTTTAACTACTACTACTACAACTACTACTGTTATTATTATTACTACTACTACTACTACTACTACTGCTACTTCTACTACCACTACTACTATTGCTACTACCACTACTACTACTACTACTACTACTACTACTACTACTACTACTACTACTACTACTACTACTACAACTACTACTACTACTACTACTACTACTACTCTGTTACCATCACTACTACTACTACTACTACTACTATTACTACTACTACTATACTACTACTACTACCACTACTACTACTACTACTACTACTACTACTACTACTACTACTACTACTACTACTACTACTACTACCTTACTACTACTACTACTACTACTACTACTACTACTACTACTACTACTACTACTACCTATATTTCAGTTTTAACTTGTCTTAGTTGGGGTTGGCACCAGTTCATTGACTAGTAGGAAACAACATTGATGTGTCATCATCATATGAGCAAAGTTTTGTCTGCAGCAATGTTCCCCTACTCTGTTGTACCGTTTGACCCAGAAATGAATACATACAATGTATGACTAAAACCAGTGGCCAGGTGGTGTTTGCTTCTTATGCCAAACAGTGTTAACTATCAATCAATGTCATATATAATTATTTTATTGAGTATATTAATGGTCAATGATGTTTGTAGATGACATAGTGATCTACAGTGAGTCGAGGAATGTTCTGGAAGGAGGCTTAGACTTAAAGAAGTGGAGAAATGCACTAGAAATTAGAAAGAAGAAGAGGAATGAAAGTCAGTAGAAGCAAAACAAATGATGTGTCAATGAGAAAAAGTGAAGAAATCATAAAAGCAAAACAGAATACATGTGTGTAAATGAGAAAAAGTGAAGAAATCATAAGACTACACAGAGATAAGGTGAGAAGCGTGGAGGAGTTTAAGTATCTAGTGTCAACTGTACAAAGCAATATGGGAGAGAAGTGAAAAAGATAATCCAGGCAGGAAGGAATGGAGGAAAGTGATGGTAGTGATACGGTATAGTATTATGTGATAATAATGTACATTTCTATTGCACACTCATCCCTACAAGGGTAAGGCTCTGGGTGCCTTACATATTTTAAGAAACAATATATGTAATACATGTGTTACAATTACATATGATACACAATATGAATCTCATACATCAAGCTACATGAATGTGTGTAATTTATGACAAGAAAAACCGACAATGCAAACAAGAAGAAGGAAGACGTTTAATAGTAAATGCTGTCATGAATTCATATTCCACACACAAAACTTCTTCACACACAGGATGAATAGAGCCATAATAAAATTATACAAGTTTTCTTTTAAGAAAGAAAGCTAGTTAAAAATAACTATATGTCTTGATGTTTTTTCTAAAATTGACAGTGATTTTGACTCTCTAACACTAACACTAACACTCTGTGGGAGGGCATTCCACACAAATGGGCCTTAATATGAAAGATCGTGTACCAGCACTAGTTTTTACTTTTGGGAGTACTAGTACTAGAGTAGAAGTATCGGCAAACGATCTTAGTGTTCGACCAGGTTTGTAAACATTTATAAGACGAGATGGCTAGGTGCTGTTCCATCAAGACATTTATAAACTAAAGTTGTATCTTTGAATCTTATTCTTTTGTCGACTGTCAACCAGTGAAGTTTTGTCAGTAGTGGGGATACATTTTCAAATTTTCATTTTCTAAAGATATCTGTTTGCATTGTTTTGAATGACTTGAAATCTTTTTTTTTTTTTCTTGCGGGAGGCCAACCAACAGGGAATTACAATAGTCAAGCTTAGAGAACATAACAGTTGTGACAAGTTTTTTTTGTAGCATCGCTTGTGAGGAATGGAAGGATGGAACTAATCTTTCTCAAAGAAAAACGTTAGTGATTTGACTAAGGAGCTCACTTGAGGATTCATAGAATAGAAAGTTCAGAGTCAAAAATGGTTCCCAAGTTTTTCACCTTATTTACCAATACCATGTTGATTTAATTTTCCCCTAAATCTATGCTATTCTGATTACTTTTTCATCTTTCGTCTTTTTCGAACCAATTTTTATTACTTCTGTTTTCTCATCATTATGTTTTAATTTGTTTGCATCCATCCATTCCTACGTTTGGGCTATGCAAGCTTCGATTTGTCTGATAACTTTATCTAAGCCAACATCGATATTAACAACATTGTACAATGGAGTATCATCGGCATATTGATGGTAAGACATTGAATTTTCTTTAAAGATTTTAGATAATCGGCTTATGTACACGACAAAAAGAATTGGCTCTAGCACAGACCGTTGCGGCAAGCCGTATTTGAGATGAAATTGTCTGGATCTACTTTCTATAACATTATAACAATAAACCGTTTTCGGTTCAAAAGATATGATTCGAACCAAGACAGCACTGTGCCCGAAATGCCAAATACTGCATAAAGCTTTACAGAATATAGTGATCTATGGTATCGAATGCAGCCAAAAGATATACACGTGTAATTGTAATCGAGCCTTTATCAATTACTATTACATTCAACAGATCATTTAAAACTCGTAACAAGGCGGTTTCAGTGCTATAGTTACATCGATGTGCAGATTGGAATGGTTTTGCAGAATTTTTGTCCAAATGTGATAACAATTGTTTAAGTACAATTTTTTTTCTAGAATCTTTGATAAAAAAGGTTTGGAGACGAGCCTGCAATTCTTTTCGTATTTCAGGGTCAAGATTTGTTTTTCTTTAAAAGCGGTGTTGTAAGAGCAGTTTTGTAAATAGCTGGTACAATACCTGTCTTGAGGGAATCATTCACATCAAATTTATATATGATATGGCACTATTTCGTCAATACATTTCTTGAGTAAGTTGTAGACAAGGATCAAGATCACAGAACTTTGATTTTGATGAAAAATAATGTCTTTAACTTCCTCGTCTGAAACAGCTCTAAAATATGAAATGATGTCTCCTGAAAATTTAGAAATGTCAATAACACTCAAACAGTATATGTTTCCTTAAGTTCAGTGCGAATCAGGTCGATTTTATTGTTGAAAAAATCACAGAATGTATCTGGTAGCTCTTTCGTTGAAATATGTGTTGATAAGTTGGCTTTTGTGTCCTTGCCGAAAAGTTCATCTGAAAGATGCAGAAAAAATCTTTAGGTTTTGAACGTCGTCAAATTTAATGATTGTAATAATATCGTTTCGCTTTATCACAAAGTTCTTTCATTTTTCTCTTCCGAAGGAGGTAAAATTTCTTTGCAAAGACAAATCTTAACTTCAACCCCTTAGCTTCAGCACGCCTTCTCAGCTGCTTGGCATCTTTATTTCCAGTGTGAACCATTGTGTTGGACCTTTAGTTCACTGATCTTTTACTTAAATGTGCATGACCTTCAAGGGTGCGTAAGAGGACATTGTTAAGGACTTCAGCATTTTTTATTTGTTGTTTGGTGAATTCTTGATCTAAGTCATATTTAAGATTTTGAGGTTGATCTTTTCAAATTTCCGGAGACAACAGTTTTCTTTGTTCCTTTCAATTTTTGTGCGGGAATGTCAAAAAATACAAAAGATGGTGATCCGAAACTAATTTGTCAATGACGTTAACTTGATGGTCGTTGGTGATAACCCAATCCACAACATGTCCTTCTTATGTGTACTTTGCTGAACGTGTTGTGTCAATTTAGTGTTCATTTAATGACCTCTTTATTGAGCATGTATCCGTGGTATTTTCTTCAAAGTGAACGTTGAAATCACCAACAATAATTACGTTTTTGTTGTTCGCCAAAAGAAGATATCTGCAAAATGAAAGGGAAGGTGTATAGTATAAAACTACAGTAGTTCGCTCAGTAATGACGTATGGTCTGGAAACCGCTGTCTGACAAAATGAAAAAAGACAAGAAGAAGAGGTAGAGGTGACTAAGATGAAGATGTTACGATTTCGGGTTTGTCAAGGATAATATTCGGAATGAACACATCCGGAGAGGAAATCCAAGTAGATATAGGCTAGCTAGGAGGCAAAGTTAGGGCGAGACTGGGATTAAAATGGTACGGACATATAAAGGGAAGGCAGGTTGGAGATGGTACGGACAAGTAAAGGGAAGACAGACTGAGCTGGTACGACATGTAAAGAGAAAGCAGACTGGAGATGGTACGGACATATAAAGGGAAAAGCAGACTGAGATTGAGATGGCGACATGTAAAGGGAAGGCAGACTGAGATGGTACGGACATGTAAAGGGAAAGCAGACTGAGATGGTATGGAAGGCAGACTGAGATGGTACGTACAAGTACAAGTAATGGAGAAGACAGACTGAGATGGTACGTACAAGTAAAGGGAAGGCAGACTGAGATGGTAGGGACAAGTAAAGGGAAGACAGACTTGGCATGGACATGTAAAGGGAAGGCAGACTGAGATGGTACGGACATGTAAAGGGAAGGCAGACTGAGATGGTACGGACATGGGAAAGTTATGGAAGAGATAAAGGGAAAAGCAGACTGAGATTGAGACGGTACGGACATGTAAAGGGAAGGCAGACTAAACATGAGACTGAGATGGCACGGACATGTAAAGTTAGGGAGATGGAAAGGCAGACTGAGATGGTACGGACATGTAAAGGGAAAGCAGAAGATTGAGACGGTATGGACAAAAGGGAAGGCAGACTGAGATGGTATGGAAAGGAAGACAGACTGAGATGGTACGGACATGTAAAGGAAAGCAGACTGAATGGCAGGACAAGTAAAGGGAAAGCAGACTGAGATGTAAAGACAAGTAAAGGGGAAGGCAGACTGAGATGGTACGTACAAGACATGTAAAGGGAAGGACTGAGACAGACAAGTAAAGATGGCAGACGGACATGTAAAGAAAGGGAAGACAGACTGGGATGGCATGGAGTTAAGGGAAGGCAGACTGAGATGGTACGGACATGTAAAGGGAAGGCAGACAGTAAAGGGAGACTGAGATGGTACGGACATGTAAAGTGAGATGGCACGGACATGAACATAGTAAAAGGAAGACAGACTGAGATGGTACGGACATGTAAAGAGAAGAGACTGAGATGCACGACTGGAAAGTGGCACTGAGATGGTAAAGACATGTAAGGGAAGACAGACTGAGATGGCATGGACATGTAAAGGAAGGCAGACTGAGATGGTACGGACATGTAAAGAGAAGGGATGTATGGACCATATTGAACAGTAAGACAGACTGAGATGGCATGGACATGTGTAGAGAAGGGATGAGATGGACCATACATGACAGGAAGGCAGACTGAGATGGCACGGACATGTAAAGAAGAGACTGAGATGGTATGGACCATATTGGGTAAGGCAGACTGAGATGGTACGACATGTACAGAGAAGGGATGACTGAGATAGTGGACAGTAAGGCAGACTGAGATGGTACGGACATACAGAAGGGATGTATGGACCATACTGACAGTAAGGCAGACTGAGATGGTACGGACATAGTAAAGGGCTGCAGACTGAGAGTGAGAAGGACGATATAAAGGAATACCAGACTGAGATTGAGATGGTATGGACATGTAAAGGGAAGGCAGACTGAGATGGCTTGACATATAAAAGGAATACCAGACTGAGATTGAGATGGTATGCACATGTAAAGGGAAAGCAGAC